>VZRQ01002421.1:836699-934200 GCA_013397975.1 Machaerirhynchus nigripectus | reverse complement strand
TTTTTTTTTTTTGCTTTTAATCTCATCCCAGGCTCATACATAGAGGAATATAAGCTTGAACCTCCTTTTGAAACATGTTGGCTAAATTCTTGTCTGATCATGCTAAATACCTATAATCAGAGAATTTTCTGAGCATTTGAGTACTGGATTTTAAAAAGCATCTTTAGGGACTCAGATTTGAAAACTGAACTCATTTGACCAGATTTTTGCTAATGATTGACAAAAATTTCCCTATAAGCACATTTAACTCCAGTACAGAAAAATCAAATATGAACTGAAGTCAAGGATTTCAATAGAAGAACTCCTGGATCATAAAACCTGAAGTTATTTCAGTAGACTGCAGAAATAAGGTACACTGAGTAACTTCAAGTAATACAGGTTTTGAGATAGCTCCTGTTGAAATCAACACCTGAATAAAACATGTGTCAGTCTGAAATCACAGCTGAACAGAGATTCCAAACATCATCAAACATCCATGCTCATGTGACTTAGGGGACACTGAGCTGAGGTAAATCAGGGTAAGACTGCACTTGACAGATCACCATGTCAATTTGAGTGCAAAACCTCATCTACTACATATTTTATATCAGTTTTTAATTAAGTTTAAACACAGAACTTTAAGTGAAGCATTATAATCATCACATGCATTTATGTAACAGCAGGACTTACACACAAAAAATACTACATGCAACATGATACACTTAGAAAAGTGAATAAACAGCATATACTAAATAATGTATATAATCTCAGAAAAATATTTTGTGATACTATCAAACTTCATGTGCAAAAATCAATACTGAATCTATGCAGTGTACAGTATTGTTGAAGTATGACACTATTTGTACAGGAATACATAAGAACTCCTACAGAGACGTCCCTGCAACGAAAAGCCTTCACTTTTTTGTGTGGATAAACAATATCCCATCTAAATCTGGTATCCCTAATATTTTTCCCTAATAGATTTCTATTAGATTAATCAACTATGTTGCCTACTGACAACATATTCCCTTTTTTAAACAAATATTCATAGATCTTGAGTCTCCAATCCTAATCTTAGTATGAAGAGCTTAATGAAAAAACTCCTTGGTATTTGATCATCTTTGCTGACCTACAATGAAGAATCCAGAAATAAAACTCTTCAGATGAAGAGCATTTGAAAATAAGAAATGCCTAGAATAAAGTCCTTTAAGGAGGCTCTAAACTAGGATGGCCTAATGTGATACAGAATAAATGTGTCACAGTCAACATCAAAGAGAGTTGAAAATGCTTCAGATGGTATAGTTGAATTTCATAGCCTCACACTACCTTCATTCTTTACCTGCTTTATAGCAATCAAAAGCAAAGCATCACAGAGGAAAATATTGGCACAGAACAGAATTCTGAAAATATATCTTGATCGTTTACAATTCTGGTAGAAAAGCTCTTGAGGCTTCAGGTGGTAGTAGAGAGAAGACATAAAAAATGCTTCACACAGGTCATGCTTAATTCTTCTCATAAACTTCTGTTTAAAAAAGGAACACAATTTAAAGTGATCATGAAAAGAAAATCCAAGAGTATTGGTACAAATGTCTGTAAGTTTTCATATACAGGATGTCTGAATTAGATCAGAGTTCCCTATTTAACTTGTTCTTCTTTCAAATGCCAGTAAGAGACATCTGCAGAACTTTGTTATGTTCCTACTGTTATGTACAATGACTCCGGATTTGGTAGCTACAGTAGCATGCAGTGCCACACAATCTGCTGGCATCTTTCTCTATTTGTTTCCTTGGATTCATGTTTAGCAGAGTCCAAACAGCAAGAAATTATGGCATTGTTTGCATATTGATATCATAGAGTGAGATGGCACAGCCAGAGTCTATTAAATATGTTAGTCTTTATTTTCTCTGACAGGTAGCAAACTACGAAGGAGAAACACATATAATATTATCACGAGGCTGTAGTTTAACAGGAGGAGATATATATCCTTTATCACTCCATGCCCTTCCTCTGAATGAAAAGAAGACAGGCTTGATTTGCACTAGTGCAGCACTTGGCAGAGAACTTTATTTATCTTGGATGAGGATTGTATAATATGGAAAGTAACGCTCTTCCAATTATTCCTTTTGTTTAATTAATGATTCAAATTTCACATGATCAGAGTTGACTATAAACTCAGTATAACGAACATCTGACATGTGGAACTACATAAAATAGATGTTCAACATCTCATAAAAATTCATTATGTTGTGCTACAAACCTTTCCAGTAACAGTCAGTTCTGGTTATCTGTTCCACTCACCCATTTTGTTAGAGGAGGTAGATTTGTTTGCAGCCTACAATGGAGCTCTGCACTGCAGTCACTGTGCTGATTCAGTATTGATCAGTGACTGTAGTTTGTAGACTAAAAAAAGATCAAAAGATTCTACCTAGAAAAGCATGTTGATCTGAGTAATTTTAGTGTCTGCAGCAGAATGCTGGGAGTCTTTGTATACCTGGCTCTATCATTCACACACTGATACCATTCAAGCTACTTAAACTATTCATGCTTTGGTTTTATAATTTTACAAGTTAAAGTATGAAAAAAGTTACCCCTTTTGCACAGGAAAAAGCATTAGGAAGTGGTAAGAAATGGGATTTTTAGTGAGATCACTGCATGAATGCTTGCATTACACTTCCTACCAACTGAGCCGCGTTGCTCAGGCGTACTGGGTCACACCAACTGGTCATCTAGTCCTTATCTCCAGGAGTGACCAGCAACATAAATGTGGGGAACAATGGAAGAACAGGATGAGCCACAGACACCTGGAGACTGATCACTACTGAAATCCTTGATCTTTCTCATCTCTCTTCTCAGACATGAGACAGCTGAGTATGAAAACTGACAAAGCCAAAGGGAAAAATGACACACACAATACTAATGTGTTTCAGTACCAGGCTTCTGGGATTTCCTTTCAAACCAAAGTATGTGGTCATTAAAGGCAAAAAAAAACACTTTGTAAATTAATTCCCATTAGATAGATTTACATTAAATACCCAGGAGCTTAATTGAAAAGGGTAATTTGTACATGACTGCAATCTCCCAAATAGTGGGAAACTTAACAACAACAAAGGCAGTTCACTGTACACAGCAGGACTTTCTTCATTTATGTTTATAGGAGTGCTTGAGTTTTACAACAACCTTCACAATGTTCTAGCAAATATCCTAGTAAGATTTTGTAAAAAAAGGAAGCTTCAAAAGTTTACAGTTTCCTTATAAAAGTTCACTCTGTAATTCCTTCTAATTGCCTATCTTTAGGAAAAAGTTCATGGGAGCACAGAATTTCAGATTAATGAGGTTTAATAATAATGTACCATACCAAACAAAAAGCAAATTTAATTACTGACTCCATCTAACACAAAATTAACAGCTAACTTCAATTCCCACTATTTGCTTTGGAGGTGCTGAGCACTTGATCTGTCTGGGATGTTTGTCTCCATGCCCCCACTCCCTCTGTCACATTTTGTCTCTTGAAAACTGCAAGGCTAAGGGGAAAAAAGCAGCAATGTGATAAAACTATATATAAATGTTTAATCATTACTGATGAATCTGCTGTTCAGCTTTTTGAAACATACTGATGAGAGAATGACGATCATTTTATCCTAACAAATTTTAAGCCAACCAATCATCTGAATTGCTCATTCACCTCTTTTGGCAGATAAGTGATGAGTCCTACATCACAAGTGAAATCTCTCTCTTAAGCTTCTTCAAATCAACAGGAAGACTGCAAATTCAACCTTCACTCTTCTCAAATGCATTGCTGCCCTCAGCATTATCTCTTTAGATATTACTATTATTAAACAGTTATACACAATTTCTTATCATAAGACCAGGTTTTTATCTCTTCCATTAAGGCTGCTACTGAACAAGAGCACATTCTACCCTCCAGAACATCAACAGCTTCACCATTACTTCAAGGAAAAATGTATCATAATACATTACAGAATTATACAAGGCTTCTTCTTACAGTCCCTATTTTCTCAATAAATTAAGACATTAAAAAAAAAATCCCACATGGATTACTGTGGTTCAGAAGCTTTGCATGAAATCAGACACAAGCTGTTGTGTTCACCCAGAGTAAACCAGACATGGACTGGCCCTTACTAGACTGCTGGCTAGGAATGTTCTTTCTTTCCAAAAACTCTGCTCTCACAGAATTCCTGTCTTCTCAGGAAAATAAAACAGACATGTCACACCTGTCACAGAAGAAGTAAAATAAGTTGCCCTTTAGGTGATTCTGCCCTGCAGCCCCCAGACAAAGCTTTTTGAGAAACAGACACTCTGCAGCCTTTTATCTTCCTAAAATGAGTGTCATTTTCCAGCCCACATTCATGCTTTGCTCCAGGCACTTCAGCTGTTGAAAATTCCTTCAGTACTAACAAGCTTCATGCATCCTACCTGAAATGGTTAAGCACTTCTTCCTTCCAAAATGACCTTTTCTTCTTTTCTACTGGTTGTGGAGACAACCAGTTCATTTTAAAAATACCTAGTCAGCCATGCATGGACAACATTAGTCCTGCCTAACCACAACAGCTTAAGCCATGAAACATGAGGTCCTATGCCTTCCTTTTTAGTATGCTAACACAAGTCATAAAATTAATCAAGCTTTTTTATGACTTGTTGTATTGTGCTCCTATTCCCCAGTAACTTTCCAAAAGCAATAAACAAGGGATACAGCACGTGAAAGTACATTGGTTTCCCTCAAAATCTGTTTTTACTGTTATCCTCACTGTGCACAGCACAGGATGCAGTGGTTAAATTAATCTGCCTCCTCCCTTCCAAGGCCACAGTTTCAAATCAATTCATTTAAATGGGCATTATGATAAAATACACATTTTTTTCTGGGGAAAGACAGACAGGTAAAAACCAAAACTGAATTACTGTTAAAACATGCATCTCATCTAGAATGTTCTCTGGAAGATGCTTCTTCAGTGAAACACTGTGCAGCATCTTTGCTGGAAGATTGTAGTCTTACTCTTTTTTTCCCCCCCTACAACAGCAATAAGTTTTTTCAAGCAATAATCTGTGTGACTTTGCTAATGGCATTATTTCTAGGGAGATACTATGAATGCATTCATCTGGCTCTACTCAAGGTGTTTTGTTCTTATCATAGTGTTCATTTTCCTGGTGAAACTCAGAGAAAAAGCTGCCTTAAGGTTCAGATAACAACACACTGTTTATTCTATAGCATATAAAAATTAAGGAACCTAGAGACATGTTTAGAATTACACAGTTGTTATTCCAGAAACAGAAAAAAACCCCACAGATTTATACAGTTACTGATGCCTTAATGTTAAAAATCACATTATGAGTAGTACAACAAGGCCTAACAAACCATGTAACAGCACTAACAAACCCTTCCAGTGATGGCATCTAGACAGAGGAGGTTTTAAGTCAATATTAAGAATTAGTGCTCAATGCCTTACATGAAGAGAATTCTTTTTTTCAAAACCAAAACTTCCATCTACCAGATTTTAGGAGCAAAGTTTTTAGACTGTTCATAGCCTCTTCTAGAAAGCATCTCAGCAAAACATGCCCAAAGTCAGCTAAACCTCTTAGCTGTATAGTTATAGCAAGTGGGTTTGGAGTCCTTGAGGAACATTCCATAGGTGAAGTGTATTTGAAGAGCATTACCTGTAGCTGGCAGCTGGAGGGGGGTACACCTGTCTTTCTGGGCAGTGTCCTCAGGTAGGGAAACAAGTTTTCTGGCAAGCACTGCAGAAATTGGCTGTACCAAAAGTCTTGTGAGGTTCAGTCGATTTTGCCTGTAGCTTCCATCTTAAATAACAGAAAGAGAGGAGCAATTTAGTAAATGAAAATTAGATTTCTCTCCTTCATAAACCAAACACAAAAATGCAAATATCTTCCATACAGCTTAAAACAACTGATTTAGATAAGCAGCTGTTGTTTTGTGCTTACCATGCTGAAAAAAAAATTTTCTTCAAGAATATGTACTACAAAATTACATGTACATATTACAGTATTTGGGCAATGGCTCCACAAGAAAGAAACTGTTAAAGAGTCCAAGCAGATATTTGATTGTGAATTAAACACAACAAATTAAATTGGTGTGTAGTTAAAGGAATCACTGAAAAAGAGAATTACTGATCAGCAATAACTTTCAAATTCAAGTACAAACTGAACAGCTGAAGGAGGTCTGGAATAGGAGAGTACTAAACAGACACACATCAAGTGGAGAAAGGTATGGAACAGAAAGTATCAGAGTACTTTATTTATAGCTTAAAGATGTTAAGAAGACATCAGACAAACCTCTCAATATTAGCAGTTTCATACAAATATTAAATCTCCCTTTAACTGAAAAAAAGTGAGTTTCCATGCAGATGCCTGTCTAACGTTTGATCATGGACAGTTTTCTGATGAGATGAGATATTTTGGGAGACCGACTGACAGAACTGGGGGGAAAAAAAGAAAGCCTAACTTTGCACATGGAAATGCTACGAAAACACTTCAAGACACACCACCTGTTTTTCTCAGCTATTTCAGCTGGCCTAACCTGGGGAGCACCCTTTCCTATGGAAAGCAAGAACACCTCTGGCAGATGAAAAGCACACCACGGGAAAGGGGCGGAGGTTGATAGTCTGGGGCAGGACACAGCTCTAGCACAACCTGCAGCACCCTCAAAGCCTTCCAGTGTATCTGCCCCTGCTGAATCACCTCCAAACTTTCAACTAAAGATTCAGAATACAAGGCCTCTCCCCAAGACCTCTGTGAGACAAACACCATATTTCCTGTTGCCATCGAGTTCTTTACTACCCAACAGCATCCTTTGAATTCCGTGCAGGCACAAAGGGAGAAAGCTATCAGCAATCAGCAGCACATTTCAAATAAATTTCTATAAAACTACTATCAGGACTTTTGTTACTGAACCACGCTAAAAAAAAAAAAAAATCTAGACACATCCTCAATTTTTAATTTTTTTCTTTTGTTCTAGGAATTTCTGAAACTTTTTACCGTATAGCCTTAATCATAATGTAAAAATCGACCAAAGCTATAACTTTTAATTATGGAAAAACAAAAGGTGTTGTTCAGCTTTAATAAACAGTGGCAAGGTTATCAGTGTTCAGTTTGAGAGAATCAGACACATTTTTAAATGGAAAGGTAAAGCTCATTCAAAATATAATTTAAAAAAAGCTTTTTCTCATCAAAATTTGTCTGGGTTCAAAATCTCTTAAAGTTGTCACTTCAGTAAACTGACAGCAAAATCACTTTGGTCAAGCTTTGAAAGTCTGTGTCTGCAATCAAAGACTCCTAAAAAGTCCATCAGAGATGTGCAATTGAGACATTATTTTCTGTCCAGTGTTGGTCAATCTGCAGACTGTATTACAGGAGCAATGAAGCTCAAAACGTTTCAGATGAGAAAAATCTCTCCTTTCTCCAGTTACTCACAACTATTCATACCTGGATAACCTGTGAAAGATACGCTTTCAAGAACAACTTACAGGAGAAATGCCTCCATATTTAAAAATTAATCATTTCAAAATAGAAGATGGAGTTTGAAGCACGGGAGAAAAAAAAAAAGTCTATAGAAAGGCATAGTTCAGTTATCTGGGCAGATTTATCTGAAAGAAAAACTTTCTAATAGGAGGGATTCATAAAGACTTGCCTAGGCAGGTGACAAAATCTCTACAACTGAAATCTGTTTAGAGAAAAGTGAAAGCAAACATCTGTTGGCAATGATGCAGATAGGGCATCCCTGAGGGAAGGTGCTACAGTAGATGACCTCTTGACATCTTTTCCAGACCTTATTTCTATAAAATTCTCTAGCAACTGAACTTGACAAACTACTAACAAAGAAAAAAAACCAAAAAACCACAAATGGAACTGACAGTAAAAAATGCTTAAAAAAAAAAAGAAAATAAAAAGTTAAGAGTTCCTTTCCCTCTGCAAGGCATTTATTAGTTGCCACTTGTTAAAGAGGCTGAGGAAGGCAATGTGCACCATGATCAGATTTCTAAAGTGAACCATTCAGGACCAATCTCTGCGGTGCACATTTAAAAACCTGGAGATTTCCAGGGCTGCTAGTGAAACCCTAATCACTCAGTTCTTAAATACTCCTGGGCTTGGTGCAGTAGTGACAGTGAAACAGTGCAGTGCAGCTTCATAAAGAAGCCAATGCATTGGAAGAACTTGGAGGTTCTTGCTGGCACTTTCTCTGCTGGATGCCAAACCCTTCGGAGCACAGAGCGCTTTCGGGATCTGTGCGAGCAACAAATGCTTCGAGGATCATTTCAATTTGACATTTTGCTTGAAATTAAATTTAGTTTTATAGCATGCAACTCTTCCAAGAAGTAGAATTCCTTCTTCTCTGCAAGTCTTACAGTGTATCCATGCCAGGCCTAGAACCATTATTAATTTCATAAAGTCTCTGGAGAACTTACTGTAAAGCGAGAAGGACAATACAGTAATCAATTACTAAGCTAATTTTAGGAGCACAAAAAGAGGCAATCTTTAGAAAGTTTCTGCATGGAAAGCAAGGCCTGCATTTTTACTCCTGCAGTGACTGTGTTTGATGTTTTCCTTTTCAGTCCAAGCTCAAACTTTGAGCACCAGTTTCCACACTGCTCAGTCTGGGACACACACTTCTAACCCAGCATTTCACAGTGCTCCTTCACTTACTGGTACTGGTAACATGTTCTGAGAGTTCTGAACTTAATAGTAACACTTGTGCACCACACCCCACTCGATTCTAGGTTAAAGTGTAATTTTATCCTCATTTCACTGATTTTTTTGAAGACTGAAAAATTAGACAGTTAGTCACAATGTTATACTTCTCTGGCCCCAAAATATTGCTTCGCCCACAGCTTCCTCAGTATTATGCAAATAGTGTTTCGTTTAAATTTCTCTAAGAAGTTTTATGTTATATGAATCAACTTTCTCTTCATTTTTGTTTAAATTCCAGATTTAAAGTAAGATTGGACAGAACACTGTATGTCACCACTATCTGTTTATTCAAGGCAGCTTCTTCCAGGATCAAATAAACTAAAAGGTTAACAACTAAAACTGTCTGAAAAGTTTACTGACAGAATTCATCAAAATAATTCCTTCTATGACCTGAAACACTGTTTTAATGATGTTCCCCAGAAATAAAGACAAAAAAGTAGTCTGACTGAACAGCAAGACATAATTGTGAGTACCCACATCTTTGACTTTCTGCTGCATTAATAATACAGCAGTATTAGTTTTGAAATATCTGAAGTGAATGGCTCATTAATTTTTCACCTTAAGTTTAAGAGAAATTTGACAAACAGTTTTATGCTCAGAATAGACACTCCAAGCAGGACTTCACAGCACGTGACGGGAATAAATTAGAGCATAAAAGACAGAACAACGTGCGTCTGGTCAAAAAAGATGGTTCTGTCACTCAATTGCCTGAAGTGAACAGTTAGTGCAAAGCATTCCTGTGAAAGAGGCATTCTTCCATTTATTCATCCCCAGTGTATATCCTGCACTGTCCTTTGTCAGCACTGGATCTCGTATTAGGCACGACAAACCCGAAGATGTATAAACTGACGTGTCATAGACATTTATGTTATTTGTGCTTTGAACTTCTACACAGCTTCCCCCCACCTTTGCTGATAACATTCAGCAGCTGTTAGCTCCCACTGGTACTCCTGCAGCCAGTCACAATGATTTGTTTACATTTCTCTGAAAAATTCAGTTTATCTGTGGTTTTTCTGGCTTTTATCTAACCAAACTGAAAGGAGCTGTGCAGCACCTACGACAGGGAGTCTCCATGAGCTGGTTGGTGGCTCTGGGTACTAAACTCACACCACTACTGGTAATCATCATAATTTTGCTATGCAGCAGCTACTTGATTAAATCTTCTGCTACAGCTGCTTACAATACTGTCCCCATGTCCATTTTAAAGACAAACTATTCTAACTTAAAAAATCAGCCTTCAATTAAACCTTCACATCCCACCCAACCACTAACTATAAAATTCACCCAGCTGCTACACTTCACAAAGTCACTGACATTTTTTTTCCCCTTCCTAAATTTTCTCTTTGAACAAAGAAACACACCCTGTTATTTCTTGCTGAAGTGGATAAAGTCAGAATATTGACCCAGAAAAACCGATCCTGTTCTGCACGCAGTTATAACCAGGAAATTCTGGGAAACAACACCCCATCTGCTCAGTTTGGACTTCCAAACTCAGACACGTGGTTTTTTGCATATTAAGTTAAACAGAGACCTCTTCCTCTAACAAAAACAGTGCTGAACAGTCCATGGTGTTTAAAATGGGAGGAGAAATGGATTTTATCAGCGGGAAGGAGAAGACCATAACTTCAGACTTTCAAATACCAGCAAGGATAAGCAAAAATGTAACAGGCACAGAAAAAAGTTACCCAAGAGGAGCAGAACCTGGAGCAGGTGCCTACAGAATAGAATTGGTAACAAGCAGTTTCCTGCTATGTCTTTATTCAGTTCTCTATGAATTATCCACTAGAATTACAATGTGGAACATATGTCAGCTTTTAAGTGCTTTGCTTCACTAGCCACTGGTAGAAATATGGAGGAAGAGAAAAACATTTGCTTCTCTTTTGTGGGGAAAAAAAAAAAAGAAAAAGAACTCTGAAATTCTGCAGCCAGGGATTTTAACAACAGCCACAAGAAAGGCCTTTCAGAGCAGCTCTACAGGCAATGGAGCATGAGATGAGGAATCACAACAGCATTGCAGGATGCAGGGCCACAAACGGACAGGGGATGCTCAGAACGACGCAGTGTTTGGAGACACGGGTGGGGAAGATGGCTGTGCCTGTGAAAGGTTTATGCACATTTACAGAAAACACAGAACTGAAAGGCAGCGAGGATCGCCCAGAAGAGAAACAAGATACTGAGCGTTCTCAGAAAGGATCTAAAAAACGTTTTTCAATTTTGTCTTAGCATTGCTGAAAGTTTAAAAAAAAATTCTTTAGAAACACCTTTTTAAAAACTTTACATTCTTATGGCATTAGGAGTTAACAAAAAGTTTAAAAGAAAACTGAGGATACCACACCACCTGTGATAAACTCCCCAAATAATATTAATACATCCACTGATACATAGAGAAAACCAGAACCCCACAGAAATACTGATTTGCTTTTCAAAGAATATTCACTGTATTCTGTTTACTTAACATTTTGTCAATGGAGTGGATGCAAATCTGTGTATGTATTACTCAAGACTGTCTCTTTAAAGAGATTTCTGCCGTCCTTAAAAATAAACCTAAATATTCTATAGTTAATATGAAAACCCAAACCCTCCAGAACTTGCTGTCATCTTTTTCCATCCCTCACAAGGAAATGTGCTTAACCACCATGAAAGAGAAAAAAACATCACTCCCCTCTCTCTCAGTGCAAATCACTCTTGTCTTAATGCCTATTTAATATACTTTAAAAATACTGTCAGTCTTGTTTCTTTTTAAGAGACACAGAATAAAAAGCAACACATTTATTGTGTAAAAGCGAAACTGCTTTGACACAGCGATTCAAAACCATCTCATTAATTTCCCCGCTCCTTTCTGAGAATATTTAATAAAATGGCAAGAATAAAAAGAAAACCAAACAACTCTTCACAACACTCTCACCATTTTGAATCCCCCTTTCCACTTAGCTCATTGTAGTGGCCAATAATTACAATGACATAGAGGTGGCCAAAATAGAGCAACATTACGTAACATTTCCACATCAACTGACACGAAGCAAAATTTTTCCTTTTTAAGTATCCTACAGTTGTGTAACCACTAAGTCGTAAAAAGGAAAGAGCAGTTCTTCCACATATTACAAATAGCTAAAACATATTTTTATGTTCTACTAACAATGGAATGTAACAGGGGAGAAAGGGCAACACAATTCTCAGGTTTTCCTGTGTTAGCCAATGCCTGTCTCACTACTGAACTGGAAGAAACTCTCCACCAACAGCAGGTTTGGCCACGTGACAGGAAAAAAAACCCACTGCCCAACATTTTAACAGTGGTGGTGGATTTGATAGAAGTCTTATGGGTTACAATACCAAAAATAAATATCTCTCGATGTTTTAAAAATAAGCTTATTTTAAAAATCCAATAATCATAAATTTAAGTTTCTGCACAATTTATTCTTCGCCATTCATACTGAATTCAAACCAGCATATTCAATACTTTAGTATTTAATTCTGGATTCTGTTTGAGGTATTCTTGATAGCAGAACTTCTGCTTATCACCTTCTACCTTCATTAAATGTAAGATCATAGGCACAACCCCCTGTAAGAGGGGTGTGTGAAAATAATCAATGCTGAAAAGATTGGAAACACTCAGAACCATCAGCCATGTAAAAAGCTGACCACAAACTGCTGCAACCATACTATCCAAATCTTAATTTGGATAATAATTTGATAATTTTTTTACTTTCCTAAAATTTGCAGAGGCATTAATCCAACGGAGTTCAGAAGAACTACTTGAAGCAATTGCTCTGATGTTCAGAATTACTGCACAATCCAAATTAATAAGTATCAGACACATATTTGGACTTTGTTTTTTTAATCTTTCTCTTAGGGAAGACTACTTCAGGAATCCTACACCTGCAAGCCTGTTTGTGAAATGTGCCTGTTTGTTGCTCCCAGAAAATAGATTTCCCAGACTATTAGCTATAGGATATTCTTGAACTGGAATCAGGAGGGAAACTTGTCTGTGTGTGTGTCTGTGCAGGAGGGAACAGAAATCAAACTGATGAAAGAAGCTTGGCAGAGGTGGACTTTTTTCAATTCAAGTGCCAAGCACATTATGGAATTTGTTACCAATTTCATTGAAAAAAAAAAAAGAAATTCTCTCCCTCCTGATCCAGGCAGCCACCAGGAAGGAGCATCCTGATCTGGAATGGGACCATGAAGTCACACCAGCAAACACGGCACACAGCCCCTCCTGCATGAATTATGTGTTCTGTTAACCACTTCAAGAAATAAGGAACTTCTGGCATAATTAAGAGTTAATGAGTTGGTCTCAGAGCTTGCTCCCTCATGAAATAAACCTTGGTGATGGCCACCACAGAGGGATCACACAACAAACATGGAAATGAGACACTGATACGGATTTCCTTCCCTTCAGTGATGATTGGGACTACATTCAGCAAAATAAGGGTCTTGCTTTATGTGCAGTAGGTTTGCAGCTGCCACAACACACATCAGGTAACATATGCCATCCTTGTTCTGATGATGAACAAGCACAGATCCCTGTTTACTCACAATAATGAGATTTATTGTTATTAAAAATAATAAAAGCCCTATAGCGCTCTGCAAGGAATGGAATGGAAATAGAAAGTCTGTAAGAAAACACTGAAAATGACAGGTTTAGGATGACAATTATATTGTTTATAGCATGTAGTGAACATTGCAATGACTTACAATCACGTGCTGTTATTTGGAGGACGACATGAAATAAAATTGCATATGTTATCTGTGGTGCAGTATGCTTTTCTTAAAGTAATAAACATCTCTGATGCATTCTTCCAGATTTGTTTGAAACCACTAGAAGTCACATTTTGGCTTCAGTTTGATGACTTACATCATGCAAGGATGAGAAGTTCCTGTTTTCCACCACAGTTTGTTACTTACTCCTCTCCCCACACCACAGTTTAATTGTGCCAGCACAATTGTTTCAGGGGCCATATTATGAAGCAGATCAGCACACTTTAAAAATCAGTGCTCTTATAACAAAGAAATGAGCAGAGTAAGAGGTTAGCTGGGACAAGGAGGTGGAAGGCATGGCAGGAATTCCTCCAATTCAACCCAAAGCCTTGTATTCCCAAGCCACAATTCCAGGGGATACCCATGTCCTCTAGGACCCAAAGTCATTCCCAGGCACAGAATGACACTTAAATATGTACATCAATTCAAAAGGTTCTCAGAGATTTTAAAAAATAACTGAAAAATCTTTATATTATCCCTTTTCTCTAGTTTTTTCAAGGAATTATGGGATAATTCACGAAAACCATTTAAAAAAAGGCAGCCTCTAATATTCTCTCTGAAAATTATAAATAATTAATATGTATCTGCTGTTTTAGCAGTTTAAAGAAGCTGTAGTTTTAATTTTACTTGCATGATATTAATGTCAAAAAATTTGTAAAAGAAGATGAATCTACTAATAATACATCTCTAGCAATGCAAAGTATGTTAATACCACTTAGCTTTGTTTTGGTGGGGCATGCAATTGAAACTGCAGTGATGCTAATTTTCACATTAAATTCTGACTATACATATCAAAGGCATACAAGAAGTTAAAAAACCCCCAAACTCTATCTGCTTTTATCTTGTTCTAAAGGGCTTTCACCCAATCTAAAGAAATACAGAGCAGAATTAGTGGTTTTAAAAAGCCAGATTGCAATGGAAGTGTTCCAAGTTCTCAGTTAATCTTTATTAATCTTTCGCACTCAACATCAGATAAAACAGATATATGTGGTCATGTACCAGTAATAATTTGATTAAAATTACCGAAGAAAAAGAAATATCCTGGTAAATCAATCTCAAATGACAGCTCTCTGAAATGAAGATACAGGTGTTCTCAGACCCCTATTAATCCTGTTGATAGTACAGAGTGGAGAAGAGAGCTATGCTCAGAAATTCCTAAAATTCTGAATCTATGCAAATCCTTGTAACACATATTGGTTTATTTCTTGGATTACAGAACAGAGACAAACAAACCATAATCTATTTGCAGCGCTCCTCAGAGATATAAACACTGCTATTTAATTTACTTAATAACTTGCTCATGTATTTGCAATGTTTTATTATGTTCATGCTGACTCGTGCTACTGCTGGATTCAGCTTCAGAAGGCGATTAAAAACACCCAGGAGAACTGGATTTTATTTTGTGCACAACAGCACATTTTCTGTGAATATTCATTCCAAACTCCAAATGGAGTCCTTGGCCCTAAATGATTTCTGAACCATCTCTTGTAAGGAGCTTTGCATCCTCAAATGGGCTTGTGTAACCTGAGATGAGCATGAAAAATTAATAATTTTGTTCAAATAACAGAGTTGAGGAGCTGATTAACGTTTAGGTTAAACTCCCTGAAATTCAAGGACAATTTGAGTCAGGAAGATCAGAAGCAAAGGAAATTTGTAAGAAAACAGAAAATAAGGCAATGCTTGAAAAAAATAATTCCTTGTTGAAGAAGGGTAGAGCAGCAGCAGCATTTCAGAATATTGCATTTCAGGCCACGTTTTAAATGATGAGTCAGTGATAAACATATATTCCTACACATATTTTTTTAAAAATGCTACTTAGGATTATTTTTCAAATTAAATAATAAGAACAACATTTCCACAAACAGAGTGGTGATTATTGCCAATTATAGCTACTAAAATTCAGCAGAAAGTAAGAATATTGTAATTTGAATTATTGCTTAAAAATAATTTTAAGAAGTGTCCCCAAGTTTCTTTTTCTGTGGGGGAAATAAATATTTTTTGTCAGCTTATATTCATACCTAAAATAATGCACTCACTGGCAGTAACCTGTTGGTGGAGTTTGAAATCTCAGGTTTTTAAACAGAGAATGACCTGTGAAAGCCAAATGCTATAACAGAATAAAAAAACTTGGAAAGACAAAAAAGAAAATACAGTGCTAGAACAACGAAAAATGAACATGGAAAACTATAGGAACTTTACAGACCAAAAATTAAATAATGAAAAAAAAAGGTATCATGTTCTACACTTTTCTGCTTCTACACATGCTTTTTTGCAGAAATACCACATTTCAGAAGGAAAATATTAGCAGGGAAGTTCCACAGATTTTTCCCATTCTTTAGGCAGACTCAAAGTGTTGTTTATAATTAACACAAATGTGCTAACCTGACTCATTTGAAGATACTTTTCCTTTTAAGAGGAATAAAAAGGGCGGACTCTCTACAGCTCCTCAAAGAACATTCCCTTCCTCGCTTGGGTCTTGCCACAGAATTCGAAGGACACGGCAGCACTGAGCCATCCTTTGTTCCTTCCCACAGTGTTAAACGTGCAGAGCTCACTCAGGTCACAGCCAGAGCAGCAAATCCATTCCCCTACTTATCTCCTATTTTTACATAGAACAAAGGTCAGAAGAATACCAGAAGAGCAGTGGAGGAGAAGAAATCAATAGTTTCATTTTGATGGCTACCCTGAAGTTTAATGGAATTTAAATGATACCTAGAACAATATAAAACATACATGGACAGAAATGCCTATGCAAAGCTTGCTCTTCATAACAATTGCAGCTCAGCTAAACCACTGAACACAACTCTCATTTTCTTTGTTGCTATAAAAGGTGTGCTTCTGAAATGCAGTAGGTGCTAGCAAAGAGCTTGCAGCAAGTAAATGCTTTCACAAGCTGAAACTGCAGCCGACCTGGCTCTTCTTAAAAAACATGCAGGTCCATGGAAAATAGATAAATCAAACTATGTGCAAAAACTCTACCAAGAAGAGGACCTGTTTATGCTAAAGGTCAGTACCAAGCACAATGTTCCTTGTTTCATTTATTCATCAAAGTTACAGATATTTGCAATGGTGGTATCTTGACAACTTCGTAAATGTGGACAGTTCTAATAAACATCCTCCCTTTCAACAGCTTACTATTAAAATTTATTCTCCTCTGACATCTCCAAGGACTACATCTGTCTCCGAAGAATGGGACCTCAAGGTTTCAAAGATCCACACCATCCACATCTATCAAGACTCTTGACATGTCTGAAGTTAGATATACAGAAACATAAATGAATTGCAGAAGTATTCGTGACTCATAATTCATGCATGTGTCTGCATATTATGGTAAACTCATCTCATACAGGCTTCTGATTCAATAATTAGTGGGACATCAGGAGGAATTTCTTCACTGAAAGGGTGGTCAGGCATTGGAGGGGGCTGCCCAGGGAGGTGGGGGGGTCACCATCCCTGAGGTGCCCAAGACTGGATGTGGCATTTAGTGCCATGGTTTAGTTGACAAGGTGGTGAATGGTCAAAGGTTGGACCCCACGATCCTGGAGGTCTTTTCCAAACTAAGTGGCCCTGTGACTCTGTGAGCCAAGGCAGAGTGATGGCACAGCTGCCTACACAGACCCTTCTGGCCTACAAACACACGGATGTGCTCACACACCCCCACGCCAAGCGCGTGCCTCGCGAAACAGAACCCTCAGCTGCCAGTGACGTGTTTCTGGAGAGCACAGCCTGGGCACATCAGCCTTACCTGTCAGCAGAGTTCACAAGCTCTGATGTGCTGTTGTACTGACACAAACCTCACCCAAGATTTTTTCAGTGAGAAGGGCACAGCATCACCCTCCTACATCACTTAATCATTACTTCAGAGTTCATTCAGCATTTGTGAAAAAACATGTTTGATAATCTAACCCTCAGTGTTGCCTATGTTCTGATTCTATTTACTGTCACAATTCAGTTCCATGCTTTTTTTGCCTGAAGTTACTCAAAGACACTCAAAGCTGGTGAGCCACCACCACAGCTCTACTGTAGGTAGTGAATGCTCCCAACTCTATCATATTGATAGATAAAAGCCCCAAGAAATATACAGAAATATGGTTCACTGAAAGAAACACAAATAAAAAGAACACATGGGCTATTACAACAACATGAGTTAAAGAAGTTATTTTCGTGAAAGGAATGTGTCACAAGTAATCATCACCTCCATTTCATTTCGTCTCCTTCTCAGTACTGGTAGAAATAAATAGATGCCACATTTGTAAATTCAATTGGCACTGTTTTGCTGAAGTGACAGATGATTCATGTTGTGGTTGCCTCTACACCATGTAGCACCATTCTTTATTGTCACAGGTACTGTATTTCATGCAAGAGTGCAAACTAGCATTTGCAGTTTCATAATAAACTATTTCCTGTCAATAGTGCTGTAAGAAAGTTGCAATATGCCCTCAAGTATCTGTTTTCTGCTCAGAAACAAATATTTACAGCCACTCAGAGATCAAACAGGATTTCCCCATGCAGTCAACACTCCATTCTCAAACCTGGAGCATAAGGGCCCTTCAGTGAGACAGAACTGGCTGAGCAGTTAGGTTGTCCATCACTGCTCATTATAAGGCAAAAATTCAAGTACCCTTTTAGACAATTTCAGGCTACCAATTTCACTGCCTGCAGTTCAACTCCAGTAAACAAGTCTAATATTTAAGTAATAACAGACCAGAGGGCAAAAATACTATTTCAGCCTGTAAGCAGAGCTGATCTTTTCTACTGTGCTTTTACTTCATTTGTGGCTTTTGCACAAAGAGTGATACAGTAATTACGTGGAAAAGGTATTTAATGCTGTGAAACAAGCAAAAATTTCCTACATGAAAAAGCACAAACTACTGCTTTGCTACAACTCTATTTTAATTAAAATTAAATTTTCTTTAATTTTTGTTTAATCTGGTTAAGCAATTTGAAGTCCTGATTACCTCTAAAAATGAACTGAAAACGTAGGTCAGATGAAGCATGGAGAAGGCACTAGAAAGATATTCCATTGCTTTCCTGACAGTCACAGTCACCAGTGCTGACTGAAGCCAGGTGCTGAGAAGATGATAAATACATTTAAGTAGGCACATATAAGTTTAAAAGACTGATGCTTGCACTGATTTGACAGAAAACACAGAAATGAAGGAAAATACTTTTTAAAAACCTAGCCCCTTACTTGATTCATTTCTCATAAAAATCCAATCCTACTTATGAGTAGGAGTTGAAAAAGTGGCTCTGACTCTTGAGAAGTGTTAATGGGCTAAGAGAAAACACAGAAAAAGGAAACCTGAAATAATCAATCACCAAATTATTTAATATATTAACATGAATTTGCTACAGGCTATTACTTGTCTTCCTTACAGAATGCTGTTGTACATATAATTAGATAGTATTAGACCTGTATTGATGAAACTTCATGTATCTATAAACCTATATAATTTAATGACAAAATTAGATTTTTTTTATGTATGGAAATTTGTTTAAATAATAATTTTCCCATCAGAGCTTATTGAACAGAATAAGGTATTGCCTTAGATTAATTGGTTTAATTATACTTGCTTTAAAATTTATTCAATACTTTCCTGTCTCCTACTGTAAGTAAATATTTCATATTTTACTAGTTAACCTCTAGCTTAAGTGTGTTCCCTCTGTGAAAGGTGGTGTTTTTCTACCACTGCTTGGAAATGTGCTCAGAAGTGTTGGTTCCCTGTGTTCTGGCTCCTGAATTATAAAATGAAACAATTTTCTTCTGTTCCTAGAAAGTCTTAGTCAACACAACACAAATCTCTATAAGTAACCACCAATATAACTCAATTATTCTTGTGGGGTTTTTTCAGTCCTTAACTTGAAGTCCTTTATATGGATGAGCTCTAGACTCTGCATGGAATCACATTTTTCAAGCTGTAACTAAAAATGTGTTCTATAAAGGATACATATCTCATGCCCAGGGTTGATATTATAAAGTCATTCCACTTAGATCAAAAGCTTCTTAAAATCATCTTTGCACTGTTTCTCAGAGGTTTTGGAATAAATTTGTGAGGTTTTTCTGAGAAGTACTGGCCACATTCAGTATGCGTGGAACTTGCATTAGGAATCTGAGTACCCAAAGGCTCTGCTTCCCATGCAGTGTTTCCAAAGGGAATTCACTGAGACAAAGAAGAAAACCAAACTGTTATTTATCTCTCTACTCAGGGCAGCTCCTGAGGGACATGGCTGATGTGAAAGAACTCCTCCAAGGTAAGAGACTCTATAGTGCATCCTCCCTAACCCACTTCCTAAACCATAAACACACCGAGCTACACAGATGGCACCTTTTGCAAAACCTACCTCAAACCTCTCTGTTCCCTGCAGCAGCAACTATTTTTGGTTTTATTTATTATTATTATTATTATATATTGTATATTTTTATTATGGTCAGATAACTTGACAGTTTCAACAACCAGAATCAGAGCTGGCAGCCAGCAGCTGGAAATTTCTTCAGATCAGAAAAGCACATAGTCCATTGAAAAATCAGGAGTCTGAAATAATTCAGACTAATTTCTGAAACTCTGAGTGCCTCTTTAGAGCAACTTCTATAAATACAAACCCCTCATCAGCTCAAGTGTTGCTCCATGAAGTTCTACACCAAGGATACTTCCAGCTGTGGTGCTTTGTATAAATTTAAAAAGAACAGTGAAAGATACACCAGAGGATTCCACAGGTTGGCACATGCAGCTGGTCTATATGGAACACACCCATAATTAATAACCTGGAGGTATTTGTTTAAAATGCAAAATACTAGAAATATTCATTCAGAAGCACTGCAGAAGCACCAATGATAATTAAGACCAAATGAATTTCCAGTACATACTCTAAAATTAATTATGAGCTTGATGGCACAATTATTTGGCTTGGATTATGTACAAAGCCAACCTGGCAATTACAATTGATTGGATTATTCCGCACTAAAATTTCACAGAAATATTTCTCATAAACAGTGTACATTTATCTTGAAATGGCAAGAAGAAATTAAACTACAGGTCCTTGGGATTAATTATTGTGGCACTGACCTTCTTGAAACTGCTCTGGCAATTCTTTAAAAATGTGTATTTTTGGTTTTTTTTAAATTAAGGATAATACACAATATTATGTTAAAGAGCTAAGTCACAGTTTGGCTTTGTGAAAAGTAAAGCTGCCTCTTCTGGGACAAGGACTTGGCACTAAACAAACTCCGAGAAGTCTCTTCTCAAATCACAGATTGATAAAATTACTCTAATTACCTCAACTTAATAATTAGTGATAACTCATTAGACAAATAATAATATTAGTCAAACCCTAAAGCAATACCATTACAATAACATTTTTGGCAGCCACCAACAATGGTCTTTGTGTGCTAAGAGTGAAGCTGGGCCAACTGGATTGGAATTGCACTCATTTAATTGACCGATCCATAATTATGACAGTGACTTAAAGAACATAAAGTAATAAAAGGAAAAAATGTAGCCACAAACTTTTCAATTTTCCTGAAAATCCTCAAGAGATTGAAGTCAGTAAATCAACCTTGCAAGTTCCCCAATTCAACAAAAACCAATATATTTGTATCTACTGCTCTGCCCAGGTTCATTACAAGGAAGTGATATTATTACAGGCTGTAGGAAACGTGCAGGATTCACATTTATAAAATAAGCAAACCAACAAAGGGCTCCCAGTAAGTTCAGATGTCACTGAACTACCTGATATGTGTTAAACTACACACCAGGCATGATCAACAGAAAGGCTGATGTCAATATAATATAAAATGCAGGGAAAATCAGATTGGCCAAGGATTACATCTCAGGGAAGTGGTCAAGAGGGAGATGTAGACAGAAATGTCTGTTAACATTGAATCTTAAATCAGAGTGAGAGAATCTCTGTAGTATCTCACAGCTGGAAAGAGAGAGCGAGTGTGTGATCCAGAGCAGGATGATGTATTTAATCCCAATGACTATTTAAGCAAACAGTACTTTAAAAAGAAAGTCAAGAAGACATCTATGGATCCACACCATCATAAGGCAAAGCTGGAACTTGGTACTTAACCCAATTCACATGTGCCCTGTTCCTGCCATGGCTGTTAAGTGGAAAGAGAATACCAAACGAATTCTGGCAACATTTTCATCACTAATAATCCAGCAGCTACAGAATTCAGCCTTCCATAGAAGCCTGCATTTAGCAGCTAACACTAAGGATTAGCACACAGCTCCCCTATATTCATTTGTAAGGTAAGTTCTGGAATGTGACTGTAACTGTGCTCAGGACACCAAGATAAAGAAATCTGGATTTCTAGGGAAGCTGCCACTTTCAGTGAATATGGATTAGAAATGCACTGCAGGAAGAGAGAGTTCTGTATTCCATGGGTCTGCAGCTAGAACCTGTATTAACATAAATGGACTGTCATACTCTATAATCATATGAATGAGTCCTTAAGTAAAGTCCAGGGTTGAGTCAAGCTTAGTTATTTGACAGGCTGGCTAATACGAAACATAATGAGAATGGAGACTTTTCTATATATTTATGCCTTTCCCAGTTCAAATTCTAATCTAAAAGCTCTCTTAAAAGCATTTTATTCAAGTAGCGACAGTAGAAATTGTTGTCAAAGCTTTTACAGTGGTAAACACCTGCAGGAAAGGAATTCAAGATTTCAAAAGCAGTGCAAGTTTCCAATTCATGTCACTTCAAAGAAAAATCATCCAGACCTACCTTAAATTGTGTAACAGTCATCTTCCTGTTTGCCATGTGTTCAACTTAGACAGAACTTTTCTTTAAATAAATAAATAAAAATCAGATTACATAACCTCCCTGTAACAGCTACTCTTTCCTTCATGTCACGTAAGAAATGCTTTCCTAATTTACCTCTTAGTAAGATTTTTTCCTCTGTTCTCCCTTTCCTAGTGAGAGGCTGTCAAGCTCCCAGAGTTTCAACCCAAAGTCTCTCAATAATTCATCATCCCTTGCTTACTTCAGGAGGACTCAATGGCACATAAATTTAAAAGATAACTCTTCCTGAGCATCTGACCCCAAATATAAACATTCTATTACACATTAAGATAGTTAAATGTTTCTTTTCCGGGTATTACTGCACTATCTTGTGTTACAAGATCTATATAACCTGAATGTATGTTCACAGCCACAGAATCACAGCATTTCTTAGTGTAAACTATCACAATTTTACTGCAGTCACTTTACAACCACTTATGGCTTACTGAAGAAATGCTCAAATTAACTTTCTGAGGTCAAGATACTAAAAACCCTATTCAAAGTAGGTTATTTAGCCTAAAATATTTCAAGGAATGTTTCTTTTCAAAAAGTATTTTAACCTTCAATGAAATAAGGACAAAAAAAAGTTATTTTCTGCAAATGATGCTGAGTTGCTAATCATATTTCAAAACCTTGAGTTAAATATCTTTACGTGGTGCTCTGTGTGTAGGTAATTACTCTGTGGTTGATACTCGTGCAAGAACTTCACTATACTTCTAAAATTATTAACTCCAGTGAGTTATAATACAAGTATAAATATGTTTGGTACTTCCAAAATCCAACTTCTTTTCAGGTTGCTTTCAAATGGCAGGTTCACTGAGTAAAGCTGGAGTTGTTAACTATTTTGCAATACTGTGCATAGTGATGTATTGGTATTACTCACACGAAATCTCTGTGTGGTTTTGAAGCAGGATTTAAGGCAATCAAGTGCTAATGTGCAACGCTAAAATACTTTCCTAGGTTATCTGTGCTCATTATTAGGATGAATTACCAAACAGCTGCTGGTTTCTGGTTTTTTTCCCAGTGTAATGTTACTGAAATATAAAGGATTTGAATGAAATATAATTTAGTTACAGACATCACTGATGCTCGATGTTTTTAAAGATCTTCATCAGACAATCTGTTCTAAAATGCAAACACACAGAAGACACTGAGACATCCATTATGCACTTCTTAATTAACACACCTATTTATTAATTAATAGAAAATACCAAATGCTGCTGATATCGAAACTATTTTGTTTTTCATTCCCAGGAGAAATGGAATGATGTTTCTCAGACATCAAAATTATTACAGACTAATACCATCACTGGTCCTTATGTGGTCAAGAGCTATATACACCCTTCTCATAAACAGGCAGGGTTCTTGATCAATAGTTTATAGATAAAAACCAGTTCCAGCATCTGAACAGGAACATGGCAAGGTGTTCAAATACTGCCCAAAATGTGAGATGTGGATCTCTACAGCTGCTCCTTCCCAAAGCAAGGGATTGAGCTAATCTTGCACCAGCACAGCACCACTACCAGCCATAATATTCCCTTTCCTCCAACAACTGAGTTCAGCATCTTTGAATAAAAACATCCAATTTACAAAAACAACTGAGAGAGATTTTCTGCCAAGTATAAAATACAAGCTACATGGAGATTAACAAAAGAATTACTGCTCTTGCATTAGAAAAAATTCTTAACTATATAAAAATAATCTTTTCATTCATAATAAATATACGTATTTGGATAGTAGTTCACCTCTAGAATAGTATTAGTAGTACTATTTCTTCAAAACAGGAATAATATTCATTGAATATAAAAGTAAATGCAGATCAAAGCAGCAGGAATAGCAGAAAAAGCTGGCCAGTTCTACAGAGAATACTCCTGTTCACAACTGCAGATTCTCTTTCAAACAGCTGTGGGGCTTAGTCTACAATCAATAACTAGCAATGGACAATAAATGGCAAAATGTTGTTCATAATGAGAGGCTAAAATGAGCCTTCTCTCCCTCATGTTTTCAAAATGGTTACCGGAAAAAGTTTTAAATGCAAACAAGAAAGCAGAATAAGGAAGGGCAAAATTCAGCTTAAATTTTGCCTGCTCAGAGAGACACTAATTTAGACAGCAGTTCGTCTGTTAAGGAGGTGAAAGGAGTTTAGCCAGGTTTTATAGATTACTGTCCCTTCCTGAAGTAAATACTGCAGGCCCCACCAAGGAGAGGATGGATGCAGTGTGGCATATTTTACATTGCTCATGGTGGAATATGTGTGCTTTAAAAATCAGTCAACTATAGAGAAAATAGTGCCTGAGCATTAGACTAAAAAATAAAACTCAAATATAGCTGTTTTGGTGTCTCTATCAATAGCTTCTTCAAAGAGAAAAGAATGCCTTCCCTCTGTATTTAAGTGGGATTTTACTAAATCTGCTCAGGAAGAATCCTTGGGATTATAAATATCTAATCCAAAGGAAAGACAGGCCCTGTATGATAATAGAGAAAATAATATAAGCAGAGGTAATGACAGTGGAGAAGGATGTGTGGACACGCATTGGCAAATTGAATTAATTCCCAAACACCCAACTTCAAATCATTTTCTGAAATGCTGTTGCACCAGCTACATAGCTGTGACATTTTTTATCTCTATTAACTTGACCTTGCAGCAACTCAGAGGTGGAAAATTCTGACAGAATTCTGACTCTAAAGTCAACAGCAGATGCCTAAAAACTTCAAAATGCCCAGAACTTTAGACTGTATCTCTGGTTCTGGGAACCTCTCCATTACTTTTATCCTAAAAAAGAAATGACGGGTGCTTCCTGAAATTTTTACATCATCGATTAATCTTTGTTGCCTAAGAAATCAGTTCTTTTCATTTTTCACTAAACAGAATAACATAACCTTTGCAAACACTGTTTATATGTAACACAGCTGGGTTTTTCCAGACCTAAAAAGGAGCACATAACCTCATGTCAGTTTGGAACACACGACTTCACGCTTCAGTATTTGGGCTTTTATAAAATGCAAACAAGTTGTCCAGTGAGAACATAAGGACTTGAACATGTCAGACCAACTAAAAGGACTCCTGGTAAACACCTCAACCCTTCTAGAGTGGAAATTTTTGCCTTAAAAAAAGTTTAACAGAAGGCAAGAAAATTATAAAATTACCATACTCTTGATTTAGCTTCCTGCATAGAATGTGTAGCAATTTGAAGGAGTCAATTTCTTGTCTTTGAAGTGAAGTAGCAAAGGGCAACAAAGATTACGGTGAGGAAGGAAAGAACTTGATTTGTCAATACTATGTTGGTAAAAATATATGGAAAACCCCATGCCCTTGAGATGCTGTAACATGTACCCTTGTCATGACTGATCTGTAAATACACTTAAAAACACTCATTAATTATCAAGCTTTTCAGTAATTATCTAGGACTAACTGTGGAACTAGTATACCCACTAGCTCTACTCTTTTATTAAATCTAAGAAAACCCAAAAATAAGAAAGGCATCTTTTAAATAGTAATAATGAAAATAAAAGAAGTATCCAAGCATACCTATAACCTGTTTTCCAAGCAAAATTGGCTGCTGTACCCTCAAATACACACAAATAAGTTTTCACCCTGAATAAGCAGTGTGAATCCCCTACATGAGGCACATTCACAGCTCAGTTATTCAAGCACACAAAGTCTCAGCTGGACTATTGTTCCAACTGCAAGGCCCCACACTAAAAAATCCAGCAGCTGGGTAAAATGGAACAAAGGAACTGATAAAAGGTGAGCAGGATGTAATCTCTAGCAAGCATTTAACAGTGGGAACATTATTGTTTGCTTTATCAACACAAAAATAAAAGACAGTAGATGATAATTCAAAGAAAATGACTGATGGAAGCATAAGAAAAGCACACTATCAATGGAACATAGAAGTCACTGGCCTGATATTCTCAGCCCTGACATTTTGCCTGACATTTCTGAAACAACTTGAGCTTTCCTTCCACAGGAGTCAGGCATTTCCTTCCTCTCTTTAGTTCAAGTAAGTTCAGAGATGCCCTGTGAACTGAACTTCTTTTCTGGATGAGCAAGTCAGTCTCTGCAATTAGAACATTAACAGTCTCGGGTTGAGAACAATTTACTGAATAAAGCTTAGTCTTTGCAAACTGCACACGCAAGATGTTGCACAGCCACCAGCCTCCATCAGATCAATGGACTGAGGAGTCATCAGCCTCTTTTAGGCAGCACTCCGTAACAACTGGAGCATCACTATCCACCAGTACTGGGCAGGCAGGATCAGAAGGCAATGTTAGAAGCTGCAACACCCATTTCCTCCAACACACCCCCTCCAGAAGTGAATTCTACAGTCGGAGACAAAGGACAGCACCAAGGAAGGGAGAACCTGAAGCAGAAGGAGGTGCATACACTACCTAAGCGTCCTGGAGCGCTAATTGCCAATCTGTGCTTCTAATTGGTCTCACACTCAAATCACCACAGGCACCAGTACCCAAATTAGCAGCCACACCCAGTCAGAAATGCAATGCATGGGCACAATTACAGTTAGAACAAGAAAGGTAATTCAGCTGCAAAAGTGCTCCTTCAAGCCTTAAATCATACCGAATATTGCTTGGTAAATTCTACTAATGCAGTTCAGTAGAAGCTAAAAATAAACCATCCTTTTCATCACTGAGATTTAAGGCCAAAGACTCTTTCTTCTACCTTATTTAAGGCTGGATACATGAAAACATCCATCAGCTTTTAGCTAAAGGGAAATCCATGTTTTTATTTTTGGAACAGAAACAAGCTCACATCAAAATCTAGTCCAGTACACATTAGTGCCTCAGGTCTGTATCTGGATGTTTTATGCGTATTTATTTAAACATTATTTTCTTTTATTCCCTCTGCTTTATTCCTTTCTTTTTTATTTTTTCTGGCAGGATAAGAATTTCAACATGAGTTTAAATTCAGCGTCACAAATGACAGATACAACACATGTTTGAGTTTGAGGCAATTCCTATTATAATAATTATTAAAATATTAAACCTCCCTCCTCTATAAGCATTTTTAGTAAGCTACAATCAGTAAATTTGCAATGATATCTGTGTCATGAGGTCATCTCTCACAACTCATTTACCTTCAAAAAATGACAGAAGTGGTGAGGTTGGAAAGGATCCACCTGAGGTCATCTAGTCTAACCTCCCTGCTCCATCAGGGTCCCACTGAGCCCATTACTCAGGATTGTGTCTAAACAGCTTTGGAAATCCTGTATGTTAAGATAAACTATCTATTTCTTAAATTTGTTTTAATTAACCAGACAAAGCATTATTATTGTAATTCTCACTAAAATGCACTAATATCTGTACATTCATGCAGCAAATAAAGCAAAAGGAGTGCGAAAGAAAAGTGTATTCCAATGGGCAAAATGAATGAATCCAGGAATCAGTGTGTGTCTCTTCACGTAACCTTATGGTTGGAAAGGACATTTTACCCCTCTGCATTTCCCTGCACAGCTCATTAAACAGGAGCAGTAATATCTCTTCTGTTCAGGAATTCTAAACCTCAGCATTTGTTCTTTAAGCACGTGGCAACCAATAATTAAGCATTAAACTTGTCAGAAAAATTACATGAAAGAGTCAATAAATGTCCAAAACATCTTTTTTTCTTCACTTGCAAAGCTTCCTAGATAAACTGTGTATAAAATGCACATCAATTCGCTATGCAGGTTACCCATCAGCCTTTCCAAGTTTTTTTTTTTAAGAGACTAAGAACCAGTAATTCCAACAATTTAATTCTTCAGTGAACAAGCAGCAGGTGACTGGAGTCCTACTGGAAGACAGGGAATTTGGGTATTGCAAAGCCATGTTTACCAAGTAAAAACCAATTCATGGGAGGATACCTGCCTTCTTATCACACCCAATTACTGGGATATCAGTGCATTAGCTCAGCTATGAATAGTTCAGCTCTGCTGGACTGTCAGACCCAGCTTAAGCAAAGCAGCCATAAACATTTGTGTATCTGCAGATCCTGACACGCAGAACTGATACACATCGACACACAGGCAATCCCGTATCTCAGAAAACCGAACTGATGAGTCTGACTGTCAGAAAACTACTTGAACCAGGAGAATTTGTCTCAGCCAGAGCAACGCAGGTGAAAGGGGAAATTCCCAAGGCTCTCAGCAACTTTTCGGTGCCCTAAGTCTTGAGCAACAAAATGAACAAAGCAAGCTCTACTTCCAGGAGTCACAACTTGCTTTCCTATTGAGATACTAACTCTGAACACCACACAGAGACTGTGGCACCTACCAGAACAGTGTGATGGTGACTGTAAATGACCTTCCAGAAAACCTCCCTGAAGCTTTGCATGAACCCTGTCCCACAAGAGATTCATGAAGACTTTTGTGATGTTGCAGCAGATACTACAAACACTACTGGACCTCTAGATTTCTTTTCTTTTTGCCATCATTTCTCCAAACCACTGGACCCATCCCCTAATCAGATGGTGTGACTCCTTCAGCACTCTCAAAAACTGCTTATGAACTACCAAGACCATTCCTTAAAGTCAGGGAAAAAAACAGTATCATTAAGAGTTACAGAGTATTTCAGATAACTGACTAATGTATTTCTCACGAGTCAGGAACCCCTTATAAAAACTCTAAAATTAGATTTGATCCTGTCATCTTCCCCACTGCACAGCACTGTCTGAAAAATCTTCTTTAATGTCTGCAATGTACAGGCTGTAACAATGTAAGTACCCACACTTCATCCATCCAATTCTGTCTTTAAAGTTAAAGCACACAGAAAACATTCACTGCTTCTTCCCGTTCCGACAGTTACTGCAATTTTTATCCTTTAGATAGGGACACAAATACTTGCCATTGTTGTAATTGCATTAGATGGACATGTTAAATCAGGTGAATCAGTCATTTCGTCCACTGCCAATTACAACAGGTGTCACAGAAGTTCTCCCCTATTTTAATTTAAATGGCTGCATACCACCAGCACACAAAGCACCACCTTCTTTGTCCTCACAAAGACTTAAGTATTGAAACTACGGATCAAGAGTGAAGATCAGGAAATTAATCATATGGCACAGCTGGTAAGAACAGTTGATTCAACTAATACAAAATTAATAGTTGATTCAAAAAGAAAAGCCGAGTTTTAGTTAAAATTAACATCTCATTCTGCTGATTAATGTTTTTGGTCAGAATTTAAAGGTGGGAGTTTTGGCCTCCGCACAAGTCCAGGTTCTTTATATCCCTCCTCTGGGAAGCTTTACCTTCGAGCCCAAACAGATGAGAAACGCCTGCAGATGTTGTTTTAGGTTGTTTATTTCTTCCTATCTCTAGCTAGCTCTCAGCTCCGGCCGCAAGTCTGATGCCAGCCATGTCTGAGTGGGAACTGCCCAGTCCTGGGCTGTCCCGTCCCTTTTGTACCCTTTCCATGATCCAACCATTCTTCACAACGTATTTATTATTTACCATTTTATACCAATTAATTTGCACCTATTCTAGACACGTAATTTCTACCTCTTTTTCATTCTACCAATCATTTAGTGCCACCACCACCAGAGAAGATGGAGGAGAAGGAGAAGAAGAAGAAAGGCAGAGCAATGCCCAAAATCCTCCATCTTAAGTCTCTTATCTTTATTCTAAAAACCCTAAAATCTACTATTTTACCTTGTAGCATACTAAACCACTACCCATTTTAAACTCTTGTGTTTTGCAATGTTTCTCGCAGTGTTGGTAATTTCTCCCATGGACTAAGATCAAAACCACCTTCGTCCTTGGCTTCTGGCCAGGGTCTGGGACCCCCTCGCTGGGGCTCCAGGGCTCCCTGACCTGCCAGGGCTGCCAGAGGCATGCCTTGGATTCCAACATTTAAATATGGAGAAAACTGCACAGTTCAGGCCGTGCTCCTTGTACTCAGTCCAGTATTTTGTTTCCCTTCGAATCACACAGACACCTTTCCCAAAAGTGCTGCACACAGACTGCACTTTCCAGCTGGGCTATGAGGGAGAACACTGTAAGGTGTCACAGCTCTGGGGCTTTCTGGCTCCGTGTCACAGTTCCCAGGTTCTTTTAGGCCATCCTGTCAGAGCTCACTTACACTGCTACTTTATCTTAACACCTGTGTCAGCAAAAATCCAGCTGTCAGACTGAATTTATTCAAAATTGTGTTACCTGATCACAGAATCACAGCTCAGGTTGGAAAGGACCTCTGGAGACCACCCAGCCCAGCCTGCTCAAAGCAGTGTCAGATCAAGCACTCAGGACCAGCTTTTTGGGTATCTTCTCTGGGAAACAAATTCTCTGTGCAATCTGTTCCAGTGTCTGCCCACCCAACAGTAAATCTGGTGTTCACAGTACTCAAATATTCAACACACAACGAAACCAAAGAAAATAACAATGAAAAATGAAAGACAGGATTTTTCTCATCTTGAGCAGGACAAGATATTAAGATGTCTGTTCACAAGCTGACCCATGGTGAGGTGTGCCTGCCAGGAGAGGAATATCTTACAAAATCACAGCCCCTTCCTGCAAATTTCAGTTGTCCTTTTGTGCTGTAAGAGAACCACCAGGGAACAGTCTTTGTAACAGCTTCTAGGAATGGCAGCTCCTGTCTAACTTTTTTTTATTCTATGAAGTTGAAGGAGCGATTGAGACAAAGTATTTTAATAAACCTAACTCCTGCAAAAACAAAGCAGAAAGAACTTGACCCAAAAACAGGAGAGACATTAAAATTCAAGAATGATCTCTGCTAGGATCACAGAGATTTTAACTTAGAAATGAGTATAGATGTGTGTAGCTAAATATTACTTTATCAAGATTTATGTTACGATTTGTAAGTCTCTTGCAGTATTTCTACATATGCTTTAGGATTTGTAAATCTATTACAGGATTTGCAATTCAACTTTTCATCTTACAAAGCAAATGAGAGATGTACCTAAATCTTATCTTAAAGCACTGATTCCTGAAACAGGGCTTCAGAGTTCACAATTACAGGTCCATTGGGTAAGTCAGAGGATAAAACCAGACTCTAGAAACACAAATGTATTTTGTTTAAGATGAAATTGACAGAAACTCAAAAAATAAAACTGAAGCTGTAACTTCTGGAAAATATTGTTGACCAGACAACTGCTCCAGCCCCAGTCCTTTAAGCACAGCTATTTTACTAGGCCTTGGTGTGTTGTACTAAAAAACAAAACTTACATAAAAAGCATGAGCAATGCCTAGTAGTTATGACACCTAATTAAAATCCATGCATGTTTTCCTCATCTGCGTTCTGTTTTGGAATTTATTTTTTTTTAAATTTACGTATTAGACAGCAGTCAAAGCTGCACTTTTAGGCAGGACACTTCCTCCAGAATCTTGATGCTCCGAAAGTAATGCTTTCACTTAAAAACCAGAATACTAATACGAAAAAAGAGGTAAGAGCATCTAACAACCTAAGATGACTCCAAAGTGAAATTAATCAAACACAGTAATAGTTATTTGGTACCTCTGTATTTAAGTAGCACTGAATTTCATGCCATCCACCCCATCCCTTAAAAAAAAAAAACAACCAAAAATACTTCTATGAAATGACCCATATAACATTTATACAACTCTCCTTACATGAGTCACCTAATGTTAACTCAAGACACTTTCCACTCATGGTATCATTGCAAAGCCTGTGTTCTCTTTCTGGGGAACTTAAGAAACATTCCTCAAGAAAGCCCATGCCAGGTGCTGTCTCTCATTTTTCAGTGATTACCAGCACGTACCATTGCTGGCCCAGAGAAATACTGTGCCTCTGACCAGCAAAACTCAAAGATACATCTAATGCAGCAGTTTTGGGAGGGAGCAGAGTAACCTAAAAGGGAATTCATTCTTAGTTTTACTTCACCTTTACACCTAATTTACTACTAAAGTAAGCAAAATGGATTTTATACTATGCAGAAATCACTACTGCCCAAGTTGTAACTGCAAAAGGCTTGGCAATGTGTGGTTCAGTTCTTCCAGAGTATGCAAAATACTGCTAAAAATCCCTTGCAGTCATGGATTAAACTAGGCTTGGCAGAAACCACACAGTGGACTAGCTGAAAGACCACTGATGCTTGGAAATCAAGAAAAAAACCCCAACAAACCTAAGCATCTCAGAACATGAGTAAGCCAGCTTTTCTAAAATTAGTCTCTTTGTTATAAGCATTATACCAGAAAGGAATAGACTGTCACCACGTGTCAGCTCTAGCTGACATCTGCTAGAAGAAAAAAAAAATTCCCTCCCAATTAGGCAGCACGAGCCACCTAATTTGTTCATTATATATTTTGTAAAGGGTGGTCCCTATAGGACAATATTTTAAATAAATATGCAAATCATTATATTATTATTCTAAAATATCTGTGACTTCAACAAGGTTTTAAATAACCCAAGAGGCTTCACTCTTTTTTTTTTTTTTCATTAACTCAACAGACCCACCTGTCAGCTATGCAAAATCACCATATAAGAAGTACTGGGAGTTACACACACTTTGTGCAAATGCTTTCCTTAATTGAACTTGAAACAGTTCTCAAAGTTTAAAAGGTTTATTAAAATCATTCTCATTACCTGGTTTTGCACACGAAAAACATGTCAGAAAAAAAAAAGGCTCTGCCAACAAACTGTTTCTCACTCTGGCATTGTACCCATCACCCAGCAAATACTGACTGGCACCCCTGCATACACAGTCCAAAAGCACTGAAGAAACCAGCGTGGTGGGCTGTGATTGCCTCCTTGTCAGAGACACTCTCTCATTTTTATGAAATTCTCTTGTACTGCACAGCTGACCCTTGGCCATCTCTGAGTGTTTTTTCCAGTACTATCCCCTTCCCAAAATGAAGCTCCATGTTTTCACAGAGCAAACATCACAGCATTTTCAATTGTTTCTGTAGAGGAAAGGAAAGAACACATTTGAATCAAACCTGATGCAGTCACTTACAAAAAGGAGCCTTGCACTTTGTACCAGCAACAGTAAATTCATCCAAAGCCCCTTAAGCATGAAGTCCCCACACCCCCAGCTACACCGAGTCAAGTCAGGCAACTTCTCTACAGTGGTTCATAACATCCCACCCAAAAACCATCCAGGCAGAGGAAGCTCCACTCATCCATGGATCACCACTGGACATGATTCCTCACTTCTTCCCCATCCAAGTGAATTTTCCAGGGCTACATTCTGCCATGCCTAAGGAACCGTCATCACCCAAACCGCAGCGACAAGTGTAGGTTGTGATGCTGAGCAGCATGACAGAAGGAACAAAGGGCTTAAGAGACCACTAGTGAGAGGAAGATGTAAATTCACTCATCAGGGCAAGTCCTGATGGCCTGGGAACCCTGAGTGATGAGGGAGCTCCTGGATGTCCCACTGAGGCCATGAAGATCTTAGGAAGCTCATGGTGATTCATGAGGACAGGATGAAAGCAAGTACCACTTATACCACCTTCATTAAGGTGGATCTGGTACCAACCATTAGTTGCTGTGAAGGTGACAGAGCAAATAATCTTGGAAATAATTTCCAAAACTATGAGGACAAGAAGATCACTGGGAGTGGTATGAAGCTGATTAAGGGATTGGACTTCTAAGGAGAATCTGAGAGACATGGAATTGTTTATTCTTGAGCAGAGAAGACTTGTGGGGAATCTTATCAATGTGTGTAAATAATTGATGGGAGTGTGGAAGACTGGAGCCAGATTATTCTCCAGTGGTGTTCAGGGAATGGAGGAAGGGCAACAGGAAGAAAATGAAATACAGGAAATTCCCCTTAATATAAAAGAAAAAGCTATTTCATGGTGAAAGTAATCAAGGACTCAAAGAGGTGGTACATGTGCTGGGAGATGCTCAAAACCCAGCTGGAAAATGACCCAGGAAACTTGCTCTAGGTGACTCTGCTTTGAGCAGGTGGTTGGTCCTTCAACAATCTCCACAGGTCCCTTTTCAAGCTCAACTACTGCGCGATTCTTTTCTCCTGCAATCCCTTTGCTGACATCAGGATCAGGAACATCCCAGGCACTCCGTGATCCACCACGCCCTGGAGCACACTGTCACTGAAATCAACCCCCTCCTCCATATGTTTAGGTGGGTCTGACCGGGTCTGATGAAAGTCCACTGTTCATGCTGCTGTCCCATAAGCTTCCTTCACCACTCATGATGCCCTTTGCTAACCAACTGCACCCTCACAAGAAACTCCTCTCTTTCCCACCCACACCACCTCTTCCCAGTTCCCCTGGGCAGAGCATTTTTCTGTCTCTGAAGGAAAGGGAAAACACTGCAAGTCTAAAAAAAACCAAAAAAACCAAAAAAACCACCAAAAACCAACAAAACCATCTTTGAAAAGCACAAGAAAAGTGCTTTGGAAAATTTGCCAAACCCAAACTGCAGTGAATTACTCATGTCTTTTAGAGCTCTGCAGATCAATGCTATATAATATGATAGCACACGTTTATGCAACGATGAAGTATTTTCCACATCTCCATTTCAAGATGATTAGGTTTTCTTCTGGGGGAGTTCCTACCTGTCTGAAAGCAGGAAGAGGTGCTATTATCTCTTTTATGCAGCTGCTGGGTATGGTAAAGCAGTGGGCTGGAAGAGAGATCAAGTCAAATTAAAGAGGGTTTGGTTTAGTCTGGCTTTTCAGTATTCGAACAGCACTAAGAAAAAAATTCAATTATAAAACTAATTATATCTTTAATTGCTTAAACAATCAGCCAGCTGACTTTACTGCACTCTTGCTACTGTGCAGGTGCACTTGCAGGTGTTGGCTGCAATATGTAAGAGTTACATTGTGGCATCCCAACATGAGCACAGCACTGGGAAGATAAAATACCACGGTAATACAGACACTCATAAATGTGTGGGAATGTTGGCCAAGCGTTATAAGGAAACACAATTCCTTTATTCAAAAATAATAATAATAATTTTATATATATATATATATATATATATAAAATAATTGCTTTATCTTCTTGTGAGGGGTATCTAACCTGCTTTAGAATCATTCTGGTTCTGACATTTTTCCCCTTTGGATAAAATTATGGGTTGAATCTGAACGGAGCTTGTACTTTGAGACAGTCAAGCTTCTGGCACTTATAATACCATTAATAATTATGTACAGATAATAACCTAGCAGAAATGCCTTTCACTCTGACAGGTCATCTTAGCAGCATGCTTGAATAAAATTCAGTCTTCTTCAAAAACCTGCTTTGTACATACAAAATCAATTAGAAAAAGGCACAATTTACAGTGAATTGGGTCCAAAATGTTCAAATTGTTCAACCATATAACTCTCTTATCTGTTCCCTATATTTTGTCAACTTTTACACAAAAAAAAAATCAGTTTTTAAAGAAATTTAATATTGAAATGAACAGCTTTTCAAAATCTCCTTTCTGCGTACAGAACTAAATTAACACTTAATAAACCACTAAATTCAGCCTAACTTCACAAAATCATTCTGCCAGCCAGCATTTCTTTTAATGGAACTTGACCCTTCATGGAAAAAATAACAGCTTGCTTTAAATCTAACCTGCCTTAACAGTCTTATTTAGATGGAATCTTTTTAGAATGTACAATGTATCACCTGCAATGGAATAAGGTGAAAAACAGACTCAACTATTAGAAACAGAAGAAAAGAAGGCATAGGACACTGAGGTTGTTTTACAGTAATACTAAAACGGGAGTTTTGGGGCCTACAAAACCAAGAAAAAACACAATAATGCCAGAGAAGGGAGTTAAATAGCAAGTAACTGGCCACAGAGCACGTGGCCCATAAAACTGGCCTCAGGCTGACAGTTCAGAGCCTTTTTGATTCTGAAAATGGGTTGTTATACATTGCTACGTGAGAAAATGGACAACAATCCACCCCTCTGCCTTTGCAAACCAAAGTAATTCCTTTTCTCATCCCTACATAAATCTAGGGAAGTATTTCCTCATATCCTGTCTTGGGACTTGGCTTCTTAATCCCATTCCAATGCACAGCCAGGAGTCATAGATGGGAGTGCAAGGGAGTCCTCAAAAACCTTCCCGATGCCAAAACAAGGAGCCTCCCATCCCAAATTTGTGCAAAGACAACTGATTTCAGCCAGACTCTGCAGGAGCAGATTCCAAGACACCAGCTGGATTCACTGCCATGCCGTGATGTTTGCTGTTTTGTGAGCACACAATAAATTAACTCACTTGCACAAATTATGCTGGGCTGAAATATGTCAGTAAAGTTATGGCAGGACTTGTTTCAATCACGACTGCACAAAAGATTTAAATATTCTGAATTTACTTGCGAGATGGGTAGCTTCGAAAGTCTAATCTGGACTCCATTTAAAATGTTATTTTTGCTGGATGAGAGAGAAAAAGCAGCTTCACTGGAAAACATTCTGTAGTGAGTCACAGCTGCTTAGTAGTAGTTTGAAACTGAAATGCCAAAAACATTTTGAAGTCCTCTGCAACTTATAAGGCACCAGGAAGAATCTAGTCATTATGTTTTTCACTGACCTAATTTTGCAGCATAGGAAGTGCTGATTTGTTGTTTTCAAATAATCTGGTCTTCATCACTTGTACATTCCAGTTCTCTTATAAATTCAAATTTTTAAATAACTTTCTGTTTGAAACCGAGAAAAGTTTTGACCATATGTTTCATGATGGCATTTGCAGAAGTCAAATGATGAAAACATTGCTAGCAAGCTATTCCAGTACCATTGCCAGTGATTTCGTCTCGCTTCTTCTAATACTCTAATTAATAAAATCAAAATGTTTTCAATTAAAATTTGCTTCCAAGAAAGAATTATAGGCAGCTAAGTAGAAGATAAAGTGATATCTGATATACAATACAGAGGTCCACACACTCAAACCCGTGAGCCTAAAATATATTGATGTCCAACTAATTCTCTCAGTTTTAAATACACGCAAACCTGACTGAAAGCCAGACAGGAGGAAAAACTAAAGCTAAAACCCACAAATCCAGAAATCTCAGAGCATGTAATTTGCTACTTACATAGAAACTTAGTTGCTTTATTATATCCTGAAAAATCTCAAGAGGGAGATCATGGATTTGGATACCTCTTGAACCATTAGCACTACAGATAACATCGAAAATACGCTGAAATTATTACTTATTGCATTCACTATTCAAAGGCTGGTATTTTCCAAAGATTTACCTCTCTATTGCATTAGCACTGATTTTTGTTCACACAGAAAATAACACAGTATATCAGAATTCTGTGGGTTTTTTTATGCCAACCACTGAAATGATGCCGTAAGTCCAAAATAAAATTATCAGGAGTACATGTAAACATACACACACACCTCCCCCCCTAAATTGTAATAAGAAACTTTAGTTTTTCTTTCCCTCAGCTTCAGTCTGTCCTCAAGGAAAATCAAATACAGATTTACAATCAAAATCAAATACAAAATCAAATACAGCATACAGAAGCCTGACTGTAGACAGTCATTTTACACCAAATTATCTTTGTATTTCATTTATCTGATGTTATTGGTGGAAAGCAAACACTAATTTTGAAAAAGAAAAGAAAAAATTATTCCCAGAATCACTGCCACAGTTGCAGAGGCAAGCATAGAAAATAAATTCTTGTGACTGTGTTTTGTTCTCAAAAAGAACAGACAAACCAGGGCTGAGGACATCTTGTAAAAAGTCACGATGATTTATAACAAACCATTTTAGAACATATGTTGCATACGCATGGTTAAAACCATTACACAACGTTCTATTTTCCAGCTAACTTCTGCTCAGCTGGTGGCTCCAGAGGAGTAAAATACCATGAAGTGAAGGCCAGAAAGGACAAACTCAGATATTAGGCAGGGCACACCTAAACCTACAGAATCACAGGGCTGACTGAAAATAAAGCAGGCACACACTTCCATCCCAGCAAGTATTTACTTACCCACATTCCAAGCAGTGGCAGCAGTGCCCCGTGCTTGCTGTAGAAGTGGCTAAGCTCAGTGAAAGAATGGCCCATTTCCAAAGAGGTAAATGTCATGGGGGTTTTTATGGTGCATATTTGGTGTTTAACTTTTGTTGGACTCAGTGTGGTGGGTAAACCTTGGCCAGCTTCCAGACCTTGCCCAGCCACTCTCTCATTATCCCTATTCCACAGGGTAAGAGGGAAGTAAGATGGAAAAGATCACTGACCAGGGTAAAGACAGATTACTTACCAATTACCACCATGGGCAAAACAGTGTCAGCAATTACCAGTTAAAATGGATCTAGATAGTGAGAAACAAAACCAAAAAAATAGAACAGCACTGTCACCCTGCCCTTTTCCAGGCTTAGTTTCACCCCCCTGCCTGTCCAACATCCTTCCTAAATACATTTTCAGAGGCATCACTGACTTTGCTGATGGCCTGAGCTGTGGCCTGGAGTGGATCAACACCTTAACCAATTCCTTGCCTTCCTTGTCCCTTCCTCTGAAATCAAATCCTATTAGCAATGTTTGAGGAGTGCTCATGTCAATTCTTCTGTCTGAATAATGTTCACTATTCCCAGTTCTAGGGACACCCTGCACTTCCTGTGTCACTGATTTTTTTCACCCAAATTCCTGCATGGCTGACATGACCTGAACCATGCATGACTTGCAAACACACCCCTTTTTCTTACTGTTATAACCTCTGCATAACAATTCCCTAAAACAACATTACACTTGAAACTCCAGCTGATACCATAAGATTGTATTTTACAGCTGTTATACTTCAGCATTTTTAAACTGGCAGTATTTTCTATTATGCCATCTGAACTCTTCATGAACTAATTTCTATTCCCCCACTGCACAGATAGGGATTCTATTATGAGGCACCTTATCTCATGGGCAGAGTTCTTAGTGCTTATCACAATGCCACTTTTCTATTTACATAGTACGATTGACAAATAGATTCTATCCATATTTTTGTTTACTGAGCCATTTCCTGTGTGGAAACAAATTTGATTTGAAACAGCTCTGGAGTCTAGCGAGGGAGAAATCTAGTATGTGTCTGCCATACGAAGGTGGGTGAAAGGAAGTGCAGCAGTCAAAAAGTGAAAATGGAAAAAGAAAAGTAGATGGGGAATGCACTCAAGTTTTACACTGTTCTTCTAAACTTTATTTTCAAGACAATTTTTGCCATGCAAGTCTCTTATTTGCCTCCTAAGCTTCTTAATCCTGTATATTTAATGCCTTGAGTTCCACCCTCTGGAACTATTTCATTTCAAAAGCAGAACACATAAGAAAGATTTCAAAAAAGGAAGGAAACTAGTCTTTGGCAGTCAGAACCACAGACAGAACTGATGCTCACAAAGGCTCATATGATTGTTTCAGGACTGATGTGAATTATGATTGGAAGAGTATTAAGAACAGAAGAATTAAATTATGAAACAGAGCTGCAGAAACTTTCACAGAAGTACTGTTCAGTTCCCCTTCTCATCATTACTTTTTCCCCTTTGTTAAACAGAGATCAATAAAATCGTTCTACTCGAAGGTAGTTGGCATCTCAAACCCATCCTCAAGCTATTTCTATACATTCAAGATGATTCATATGCAGAACTGCAGCATTTAATCTTCATGAAACAGAAAATGTGAGCTGAAACCTCATTAGAACTCCAAAATTCTCTCTGAACTATTACATAAATCCAATTTTAAAATGTTGTCAGCTTTGAGAAAAGATCTGTAAATTATACCATTTGCCAAAGACTTTTTTTTCTAGGAAAAACTGAAGCATTCCAGTACTCTGATACCACAGAGAAATTTGTTTTCAGACCAAAAGAACGTGACAAACAAAGGCAACAGCATGAAAATCCAGGTCTCCTACTTTTTATTCACCAAGTAAAAGACTAGCTTTGGATCAGTCATCTTACCAGGAATTTCCCAGTAAAAGGGAGAATGCTGGTAGGAGCAGCCTCGAGACTGTGATAGTAACAGTTCTTCTGGCAAAGTGGGAAGTGCAGATGGTGTCAAAGATATGCCAATAACTTAAGCAGGAGCCTCCAATAAAATCTCTTGTGGTGCTTATTACACCCCGTGAATCGAAGTGAAAGGGGCAGCCCGGGCTCTGTGGCTCCTTTATTCCACATGGAGGCAGTTTAACTACTGTACATCCAAGGGCATCCCCCAGGGACAAGCTTGCACTCCAGAGGTATTTGTGTCTGTCCCAGGCACGAGCTACCTCTAAGCAAGTCAGTTCACAGTCTCCAGAGAAGCAAACTCATCACCAGAAACACGGGAATTACTTCCATCTGATCTACCTTCCAGTGACAGAACCATAAAAAAAGGGTTTTCTCAAGTATTCCTTTGAGCTCCTTCCAGCTCATCATGGCATTCAGTGATCACAATATGAACGATCTTAGACATGATAACCTGTTCCTGCTTATGAATGTTGCCCAGAGATGTAAAACCACAGACAAGCCACGCTAAGGCTCCCACCAGAAACCATCAATGCACTTGTAACACCATTGTCCATATCATTAAGCTTCTCTTTCCCAAACTGGAGATTGGAATGCACAATGCAGAGGGGATAATTTACTGGCAGAAAACTAACACATAAGGTTTAGACACTGAAGTGGCATCTTCATGTTGGTGTATCTGTTTTAATTAGCTTTACTTTTCATGTAGGGTAAATAAAACATTAAGGAGTCAGCCAGACAGAGACACCACAAACTGTTTTTCAAACAGCTCCATGAAATGAGCAAGAATAAAGCTTGAAGAGTGTTATATTTACCTCTGTAGCTCCCAGGGCACTTTTAAGAACACTGGGTCAGGTACACTGAGACACTGAGAAAATGTGCAATTCCTTTCCCACTGAGCTGTCAAGGCATTCATGCTGTGAATAGCTAACACCCTTCTTTGACAACCAGGCAAATATTTTTATTTTCTGCCACTCTAGGCATGAAGTATCTCCATGTTGCCTCACTTGATTTAGTGCCAATTCAAGTCAAACTTTAGATGTCTGAGCCAGTAACCGGACAAAATATTCTTGATGAAGCCTTGTCACAAACTCATAGACTGCCGCTTAATACATTTCCAAATAGTTAGATAGTAAAAAGGGCTGTAAAGCTGAAAAAGCTGCAGAGAAGCAGAACACACATTCACTGAACTGCCAGAATGGAGATTTAAGTAGCACATACAAGTCAAATATGCTGCTGGTTCTATTTATTGTTAACTTTGCTTCAAAAAAAACCCACATAAAATTATATAAGACGATGCTGTTCCTTGAGACTATGCTGTTCCTCGAAATCAATTCTGTATTTCCCATCTTTCAAAAATACACGTATTTAGAGAATCATAATTAATAACCAAGTCTATCTGGGCAAGGCTAAATGAACACATCCTATTCAAGTGATAGTAGCACACTGATGCTATAAACATTATTTTTTCTTAAAACTTTTAAAAGATAAATGGCTACTTACATTTCACTTTCACCTATTGACCAAAAATTTTCATTCCTGAAACTATGGAAGAGGAAGACAGAATGAAGGGAATAATTCTTTCAGTGGGGACAGATGCTGTGGAAAATTCTCAGAAACCACTGGATCACTTCACAGTTTTGAGGTTTGTCCATGGGATAAGAATAAGCAAGTAGTATATAATAATATATAAAAATGGTTCAGTGTGTGAATACTCACATACAAAACACAATAAACTATTGAGAGTGCACACTTTGTGCCAAGATCCTAAAGCACTTTTGAGACTGGATTCCATCCTTTAAGCCATGCTGCATTACATACTGAGTTTCCTTACTCAGAGCCTCTCTTTCCATCAGGATTTGGTTTAGTGGTTTAACTCTCATACTGAAAATCTTCAGAGAATTAAAATGCACATTAAGTGAAGAAGCCCTGAGCAGTACTTACCAATACTGGCATAACCAGGCGTGGATGGATCTCCTCCGCTGTTCAAGGAGACCATAAAAGCTTTATCAGCAGTGTCTGCAGCCTTTGGTAAGTCACAAGGATCAGTGTAAAGGAGAACACCACCAAACCCTGCATCTTCCAGCAGAGAAAGCTGAGGGGACAAAGCAACAGAGGTGGCCTTAAACAACAACATCAGAACACATTGTTATTTTTTTAATTACTGCTGAGATGGAGTCTCTGCCATGCACCACGCTCTCACCACACAAAGGTGCAGTGCCAACGTGCTTGTAGCACCCCAAAAAGATTGTCACGATATCAACACCACCTTGAAAATGCCTCAGTTTTGAAAATAATGTCATTAAAACAGCCTGAGTTGACCTTCCATATTTTCCATCTGTAACATGCTCTTGCACAGTTTACCTCTTCAAGGGCATGGCACATACTGAGTGGAGGTTTGCATACACTGCCATCAGTCTTGCACAGGATTTCTGGACACAGTTACTCTTCAGTTAAGAGAGAAAACAGGAGTTTGCAGAACATTAACAAAATAAAATTAAATTAAAAACCCCAGTCTATCTTACCCAAATGTTGGGATCTGCCTCCTGTCAGACAAACACCTTTTATTTTGTCTCATTAGAACATCAAAGCTTGAGTTGGAACTGGCAATTAAGAGTTTCCAAAAAATCCACAGATCTGGGCCAGAATATCAGGCAAACTTGCCCAAAGTCAAGGACAAAAGCATCCAAGTACCATAACCTGCAGCAGCTTTTTTGACTGGAACACCTCAGGTTTTTTCTTTCATAGAGAACTGAAAAATAAGGGGATTTTATTCCAAAACAGAAGAAATTGAATGGTAATGTAGTAAATACTCCCATGAAATGAGATGACCTTTCCGTGTAGTGCTCTGCACATTTGGAATTGACTGAAGACTACTCACTGATACAAAGCTATGTTAATTTTTCAGACAGGAGTAATTCAGGTATTTAAGGATTGCCTTACTATTCACTGAGCTGCTCTACTGATGACTTTCCAAATGTCTCCAAATGGTCTGAAGAATGACTGCAGGTATATGATGTTTCTGCACAACTCCGATTCCACAGGAACCCGAGAACTTGTTACTACACCTCTGCTTCTCAGTTCAATTGTCCTTCTCCTTCCATATTTTAGACCCTTCATTTTTTTCCAGTGTATATATACATATAATTTTCAATTTCTCTCCTAGCTGCTGGTATTAAGGAATGTTTATGCACAGTTCTTTGTGACTTTACAAATACGTAAATTACATGAATATACGGCATTCAGTTTAAGCCTCATAAGCATTTGGTGTTCAGTTGTGCTTTACTCAACAGCTAAGACAGAAAGAAATTAAAAATAGCAGCCTACTATTTCCCGTATTATAAAAATAGCAACTGACTATTTGCCATTTCTGTAAGTAAATACATCCAATATTGTGTTTTGCTAAGACTTTGACACTTGTCTGAATTCAGATAAGCTGATGCCAGTTGAACCTGTGAGTCACTTAATTTTACCTATCTTAAACAAGCAATCCATAGATCAAAAGGGATTCTCTGAGAGAATTCTAGTCATGATGAATAGTCTAGATCATCCATCTAGTTTAGATGAATTGATTCATCTAGTCTGGAGGAATGGGAGATTGAGAGAAGGTGATTAGCTCAGATGCTTAAAAATGTGTTACAGACCTTAAATGTAATGCAGGAATAGGGCTTTCCCAAATGGTAGGTTCATTTATTATTGTTTTGTTCTGTTTTCAATTCACATTCATATTCAGATATTCAGACAGGATTCGACTGCACAAAAAAAAGGGTGGGAGAACCAGGGACACATCACAGTTAAATGATGTAACAGGCAGGATTTAAAATAAAAAGTGCCTTTTCCTGCCTCCATATCCAGAATCTGTTTATTAATCCCTGGTTCATTTAATAGCACACAAGGCAGGAAATACAGATGCCTTTTTTTTTTTAGAGAGTTTTAAAAACTTTGTACTGAAAAAAAAAAATCACTATTAAAGCCCTCAGTTTTACTGAGGGAAAGTAACTACGTCTGTTACTCACAAAGTGCAGCAACCACTGCTGCCATGGCTACAATCTCTAGTAAGGAGTTGTATAGCACATGAGAAATTACAAAACAGCTTTCAGATTTCAGCTATAATTGTTGCTTTTTAACTTTACAACAGTGACAGCACAACTATATCAACAATAAATGTGCATTGTTGATTCCATTTTCATCTTAAATAAGTCAACACTTTACCAGCCATAAACTGTCTGAGCACAAAGAGACCAAAGAAGGTACTACATTATTCTATTACATGGCAAAAGATTGCAGATTAATCCTTTCAGGTTAACCAGTGCACATCTATTCCAATCAACGGATTATTTTAGACTGCAAAACCATCCAACAGCAAAATTTGTTCCGTATGGTTTTGGATGTATGCACTGTCCCTCTCCCAAAGCCATAAACATCTCAGAACGAACTGGAAACAGCAGAACCCTTGATAGAATAGATGGCGGTGCTCACTGTTAACCCTTTAGTTATTTATGGCTGCTTAAGTCCTCAGTTTTCAGAGTTACTTTAAAAAAATGTAACTGTTTCAATTCAGTATATTAAATCACCCCATAAAACATCCTGGACTCAGTTTAATCTAATATGAGACACTTGCTGCTTTATCAAAGGCTCTGTCGTGTACCTGGGGACAGATTAGCCTTGTAAACTCTACACACCATCAGGCACCACTAAATTGCCTTTAAAAGATGGTATGGCTGAAGCAGTGAAAAGACAGATTGCAACAGTCTGTACAACTTAGTTTGGCTCTAATGGAAAAAACTCAAAGCTGCTTCTCCATTCTAACGGCACCATCTCTGAGATGTGGCAGGGCAAACATTTCCCTTTTGCCCTGACAGGTAACAGAGACCAGGTCTCTGCTGCACATTTCAGACAAGCTTTACCGTGGGACTCTGGCCAGGAACCTACTGAAAGATGTTGGGTCCAAAATAAGCAATGAGCATGACCATTTGCTGGGGAGAAAGAAAAGAAGCAACAGGGAAAGAAAAAGAAACAGGGGCCCTCTATCTTTCATAGGTAGCTTGAATGTGTTAGCTCACCTGAGGCTAGTGTGCACCTGAATGAACACTTAATTGGCAGTTTTATTAATGATCTGAACACAGGAACAAACCTAATAAAGAGAACAGACTACAGCTTCTGTGAATGTTAAATTGCACAAGAGCTGCTCTTCAGTGACTGGTGGTAAGCAGGGAAGCAATGCAGCAGGTACTGGCCTCAAGCTGTATTTGTTATCTTCCACCTGAGTGCCAAGTCTGACTCTCTGAAGATCTCTTCCCCTGGTCTCTTCATCTCAGCTGAGACCATGCTTGTGCCTTGCAAACACCAAACAGCAAAAGAACAATCAGGTAATCAGCCTTCATTAGTTTCCAGGGACTACACTGGACTGGTTACCTGCTATCCCCAGAGCCTCAGAAAATTAAAAGCACGCACACTGAGGCATGGAGCTGTTCCAGCAGTACCCTCGCTTCCCAGCTGAAAAAAAAGCGTGACTGGAGCAGCACTCCTCTGACGTTCTGTGCAAGGGAGCCACAGCTGGCGCTGAGTTTTAGCCGTCGTTTCACGGGCAGAGAGCGGAAAATCACATCCCACTTTGGTCTCACCTGGATTACAGCAACTATGTGTGCAGAGACAGCTAAGAAAGGGTTTCCCACACTATTCTCTCACTGCATCTGAACAGCTTAGATCCTGTTTCTAGATTCTCTGATCCAGCAAGACCCTGAAGGTTTAAAGATAATTGAATAAGCATGGCATCTTTTCCCTCCCTTTTGTTGATTCCCAGCAACAGTTCTGCTAACAAATAATTTAGAAAGTAGCAACGTATGATCAACTGACAAGGGGCATCACAACACAGCACATTCCTAACAGTGATGGTTAACAATGCTTATGAATGCACCAGGTAAAAAGAGAAAGAGATGACGCAGGTAACTGTGGATTGTACCAACCTACTAACGGCACATTAAAATAGCTTCTCATTATTAGCAATTCTCACCATATTTGCAAGTGGCCCCAAATTATGGACAAGCCTTCTGAGAACCCTGTCGTGCCACTGTACAGACAGCCACCTCATGGTGTTTACAGCACCAGCAGTGCAGTTTGTTGGCTGTGCTTTGTAAGGTACAACACTGGCCCCACTACTGACAAATATTGCCTAAGCCCTGTTTCTAAGCTTGTCCATTTAAATGTCTTGATCCACAGAAATGACTGAACCACTGAAATTCAGCTGGCACAAAAAACTTATTTCACAGGAAGAAGTATCTCAGTAGATTCCCTGCAAGTTTAATGAAAATGGGATATTGAGTAGACAGATAAAGGCAGATGCTGTAAACACCACTGAGAAGGAATTAATAAAAACTGGGGAGCTTACCCTTAATGGAAGGGGGAAAAACCATGGCAGAAATCAAGAGACAGAGCGACAGATGAAAAGGAATACAGAAACTTGTCCACAAACTAGATGCCACAAAATCCAGCCTCAAGAAACAGAGCTGTGAAAAACCTGTTCACTAATCCATGGAACAACCTGTTCTCTTATCGACTGATACATTATTTAAGATAAAGCAGTTCAGTAGAAGGCATATTGGCTTACAACTCCATACAGTAAGTGACTTTGCCATCGTGGAAGGTTCTACTCTTACTCAAAACAAGTAGTACTATCTGTGTCTGAAAACTTGATTTAAAATACAGCAACTTCCAAACATTTCACCACTTGTAGAGAGATTTTCAGCTTTTGATAAATCAAATTCTAGTGCTGGAAAAAAGTGATCCAGATCTCTTAATATTACTATAGGTTCCCTAGTGTTACTAGGGTCAATACAAATCCAGTGACATTTTCCTTTTTGATCTAATTCTGCCTTCAACTCTACTACATAAAGCTTCAGCCTTACAATCCCTACATAATAGTAAACAAAACAATATAAATTAGCTGCACAACAGTATTTAAGAGTTCTCTTCTATCTCATTATGCATCATGTACTCTGCTAGTATATTTTAAAAGTCTACATTTCAAAAAGCCCTTTAAGCACACCTTGATGTCTAAAGTCAAAAGTGCCTAAAAATGCAGTTCTCATCTTCAGAAGGCATTTATGTGAATGGATTTCACGCTATTGAAAGTGAGTATCCTAGCTGTACCCTCACTCCTGTACACAGATAATCACACTAATAGATAATATTAGGCCGTTCACTGAAACTACTCATTGGTTTATGAAGGTTTTTCTATATATAAAAATATGTCAGTGTCTGGCAAACTAACAGAACCCTGAATAAAGAGATAAAACATGCTTTAGCTACAAGCACTTACAGAGTCTTAAGAAGGAGATATTTTTTTAATGCTTAAAAGGGCAGTTTATACTACTTGAATCGCCTTAAAGCTATACACGAAACTGCAAAAATCGTATTTTACACAATAACTGCTGTAGTGTTAATTACATCACATTTCATCAGACAACAAAGGACTTTAAGTGTCAGCTACTGACAGCAAAGTTAATATGGGATCATGTTGTTATTCTAACATACAACCTCCTCCATATAACTTCAGGCCAAAACTCTTCCTCTTCCTAAAGGCAGATTCACAATTCCACTGTTTATTACAAGTCCATTCAGTGATAACAAAGCAAAACACGGACATAGCACATATAGAAAATAAGAAACAATTTCCTGTTTATATGTTAATAGTCTATATAATTTTCACCCCCTTTTCTCTGTCCCTTCCAGGTAAACCACACAAAAATGCATGCAGAATTTTATATTCAAAGCCATAACACATATGGAGCATGGAAACAAAAACAGTTTAAAGAAAAACTAAGTAGTAAAAAAAAAATTATACCGTTTACACAGTAGTATTTAAGAGGAAGAAAGTATATCAAAAATACATGAAAAAATACATGTATGTACCTAATACATGTTATTCTGAGTAAAATCAAATCTATTAATTTAAAAAAATCTCCTATTGTCATTATACTTCAGTGCACTGATCAACATTAATTAGACAAATAACAGTAATCAGTTTTTAACTGCTGCATTTTTCAATTCATAGTGCCATGTGCAAAAGACATGGTTCATTAATCTGAGACACAGCTTTACTGGACAGGTTAACAGTTACTAATTACTCTTTTCTACTGAAGTCCCAATTAAAATCATGATGCTCTGAAAGGATCTCCCATCTCATCTGACTAATTGGCAGTACATAAAATTACAAAGCAAGGGGAAAGCTACATTTAAACTGTTGGAAGATCTCAGTGACACCACACGTTTTTATTTCTGTAGCAGATTGTTTGGGCAGAAAAGTAAGAATTAGATGCTGTGGGTATAATCAGATGCTTCTGTCCTCTCAATTACCTACTGGAATACAGAGCACTCGGAAGGGGCTGTGGTAACACAGACAAAACTCAAAGTGGAAAAAACTCACTTAAATACACATATCTTAATTTATATACCACTCTTCCAAACTGCATGTTTTTAACAAATAAAGTTTGGTTTCACCTTGAATTTTTACTACTGCACTCGCTGTTTAATCATGCTCCAACACTCCCCATCACAAAGTCCGAGGGATACTGCTCAAAGGAGCTGTGTGGCAAAGCTCTGTGTGCAGCCGTTTTGGCTTTGCTGATCAGCCCTCAAGGTGCTGTGCCAAGGCTGTAAAAGAGGAGGGTGCAGCCAGTTTAATGGCTGCTGCATGGGGACCATGGAAACAAACACATCTTTCCTCTCCAGCTCAAACACCGCCCTTGCCTGAGGAGTGGCACCATTGTTATACTGAGCAAACAGGGCTGGGAAAGCGATGAAGCTGCGTAAAACTTCAAACAGCTATAAATGCACACACGGTGGTCTCAGAAATGACAGGCTATTGTCATAAAGGTCTCAGAAGGGGGAAAACATACTGCAGTGGAATTTATCAAACCATTCCTGCCACACAGTGACATATATAGGAACAATACAAAATCAAATAGTTGCTCTGTATCATGGCAAGACCTTGAGACTTTGATGTAGTTACTACCAGAGAAATGATAACATGAAGGGCATTTATTTGTGGAAAGAATCTGACACACATATCTAAGATTTTTTAAGACATTTTCTTTCGTCCCTTTCCAAACTAAAATTGTCATTCACAATTTTCAATTTTCAGAATTTTGTCTGACTTTTTTTTTTTTTTAACATATTAAAAATCATTTCTAGGGAAGGGAGATTTTCCTCTTGTATTTCCTGGATGCCCTACAAAATGTGGGAAGAAAAGCAGGAGGGAAGGGTAAGAAACTTCAGGATGTTAACCACAAAACTCTGCATTTGAGCAATGCAGCTCTATGGTAGTGATGAGTAAGAGCTGCTTTGTACATCAGTTTACCATCTATTATATTTTCAAGTACACTCCTCTGTCAGGTAAGTGCTATCCAAGGACAGCAGACTTTTCAGTTAGCTCTGGTCACAAGTTTGTCATGTGCTAGTTTGACTGGAGATCTCAGCACTGACCTCTGGCCAGCTGTGCCTGTTGAGGAAAAAGCTTTGGAGGCTTTTTCCCCCCACTCTCTCTAAACCAGAAAGCATCTTGGTTTAAATCTGTAATCCTTGCACAGATACACTTTTAACATCCTGGTCCTACATGTGTATTAAGCTTATCAAGAACCGAACGTTCTGTCCCAGACTTTTTCCTGTTTGCTGCCTGCTCATCTTCTATACAGTTTTATCAAAGAAAAGTAATTTGTTACACATCAGCAGTTTTTAAAAATGGAATTTTTCACAATAGGATATTTGGACAATTAAACATAAGCCAGATATACTGCCAGTTCCCCACACTAGATTTTTAGCAACTTTTAATACAAATTGACTGCATATTTTATTGCCAGATCTTGCTTACCACTGCTAAGAAATTCACAATGTTCAAGCTAATTAAAAATGAAATTGAACTACAATTCCCTAGAAACAAGGGCTGATTGGACTCAATAAGCTTTACTTAATTTATTTCAGAAACAAAATAATTGAACTGCTTACAGTCCAGAAAAAATGCTTCATTATTTGATGAGTATATAATACAAAGCCTTTTGTATTGCTACTGCATTCCTACATCTTCAGGAAATACTACTCACTTCTAAATAAGCATGTAGAGGAACAGTGTGTGCATAATAAGTATCATTAAATATTCACTAAGCATTAAAAAGAAACAGGTTGTATGAATGTCCAGATGAGCAACCTCCAGAAAGCCAATAGCATTTCCCTGTTCACACTGAAACTGTTGTTTCTGATTATGTTTATGGTTATTCCAGTCTATGTTTAGACTCTATTACAGAGAGAATAAAACTGAAGATCCATCATACAAAAACAATTACACAAAGATATAATTATAATCTTGCTAAATCATCAAGAATAAACTGATTAGACCCTTTGTTGGATTTTTATGCATTCCACCCAACTTTTAATCCAAAATCCACCGAACTGCCAGCGGAGTCACAGACCTGAGCCAAAGCTGCCAATGTCCCCTTACTTTTTTTTTCTTTTTTTATTTGCTTTCCTACCACTAGCAAATTTAAATAAGATCAGCAGATCCAATTTTCAAACACTATTCCCAGCACGGGGCACTTCTCACCCAGAAAGCCATGGTGTCAGGCTCCCCTCACCCTTCTGCACCTTGTGCAGGGCACAGAAATCACAGCAGGATTCCCCTGGTGAGGTGGCTGCAGCTCCACTGTGCCAGCAGCCATTCTGCTCACCACAAACATTTAGGGCACCTGCTCCCAACCTCAGGGGGGCTTCAACTCTCTGCAATCTTTTTCTTCTCGCTCTCGACTCCAGCAGTGAGCTCCCAGCCAGGAGATACCCCAGTCATGGTATCACAGAATGGTTTGGGTGGGAAGGGACCTTAAAGCTCATCTCATTCCAGCCCCCCTTGAATAATCAGCAAGCCTAAGGGAGTACCTGAGCAGAGAGCAAGGGAAATACCCACTTGTATAAACATCCCTCATTGTGCCTCATTGTCGCCCTGAGTTTTGCAGTCTTTCGATGTTTTCATTCCTGTAGTAGAGTTTCTCAGGAATTTTCTGTAAACATAAGGCATGTTTACCTACTGGTCTTTATTGTTTCCATTCCTTTTTGTAAGGCAGAGAATTATGATAGACTTTTGGTCTGACCAGTGTCATTGAGAGGTGGTAACCCCATCCTCCAATCCATGGTTGTCTCTAAAAAGATATATAACTGACTGAATAAAGAGGCCAGGCCCCTTTTTTGCCTTCTTTCTCCTTCTTTGGCCCTTCTTCGGCCCTCTCTTTTGGCCCTGGCTCCTATCCTGACAGAACGGTGTCTGCGTGGTTCTTCCGTGGCTGAGTACGACACCTCATACCCAGTGTAAACCCCTAACCTCTGATTCTTTCTACAGTCTTTTCCCAACTAAAGTGTAACTATCCTTGGGGTACCTGGAATACATACTTCCCAGTACCAGCACTGGAAGTTAGCAGTGTTGAAACACAAACAGCCCAAGCCATTCCTCTACCTCCAAGATAAAAGTAGGATTATGACTTTCCTAGGTCCGAGAGTGTAGCTGTTGTATGGTATCCACCAAGGCACCACCAGATTTCACAGAATCCACACAGCAATCAGTCAGAGACTTTCCATTAAGGCTCATTTGCTGCCCCAAGTAACTGCATATTAGCACAATTGTTAGATTGTTAAAACATAGCTGCCTTCACTGGACCTGTGCAAAACCAGCACCTAGTCACTTATTTTATTATTCTCACAATTATTTTCCAATTATTAGTAATGGAATATTCTAGTCTTTGTTTTGTTGTGTTTTGTTTGTTAAGTACAAAACACACTCCCTGCTCAACTCTTTCTATTACATTGCATCCAGGTTTCATGCTTTTAAAATAATGCCTTGAATGTAATATAACAGTTGCTTTTGAGACTGTATAACATTGTTATGCATTTTTACATTTACGTTTTATTTAATTTTATGTTTCCAAGTAGAACACATAATGATATAGAGTGTGCTATACATAAGCCTCAGGCATATCTATATATCAGCTAGGAAAACTGAATATTATTAATTGGTTAATGAATATTTTAGCTTCATTTATGGAAAAGAGCAGTGTTTAACTACTTGGTTAGCATGCCTTTAAGTAAATCAATACTCAGAATGAACTTATTTATCTTCCTTATTAGAAAAACAGGCACAAACCAGGAGTGATAAAATAAATGATCGTAAAGAATGTGCCCCAGTGCATAAAGTCATTTCAAGAACTATAAATATTAAAGAAGGCATTACAAAACTTAGCAATAAAAGTTCTTTATAAATTATCAGTACTGGTTTCTGCTCCTAAGCTCTCCTAGAAATTCCAAAATTAAAAATTAGGCAAGTCTTGATCTTGTTTCCTCAATGACATTTCAGAAACTAGGATTTTTTTACCTCAAAAACTTATTCATGGACTGAGCTACACAGGACATATCATGAATGCATCTTTCATACTGAACATCAAGGTTTAAAGTGGAATATGTAATAAACTGAAGCACCACTTAATGTATAGCTCTGGTACAGCAGAACTGTGGGCAATCTACACAAAAGATACAACAGCTGAAAAAGCCAACATGTGCAGCTTTTGTGTCTTCCTAGGTCCTTTCTTTTTCACTGCTTTCCACTCAGCACATCAGTAAAACAGAGCTCTGCCTCCTCCTGTGACCTACTAAATAGCCCATTTCACCAAAATGAAATAGCAGAAAGAGCTACATGAAGGAGGTCCAAGGTTGAAGCACTTGATGGGAACAGGGAAGGCAGCTGGATTCGTTTGGCAGCCACAAACACTACAAAGCCATTCATTCACCAGCAGTTAGGGAAAAAAAAAAAAAAGAAAGAAAAGCCAAACCAACAACCCCCAGCTCCTCTTGAGTAACACCAGTCTACAATTAGTTCCAAAACATCAATCCAAAATTGTGTCCTTCCCCTGTCTTAAAAAATAGAGTGAAAAATATAAAATGTGAAAAATAGGTCCAGCTTTCTGTCACGAAGATTTTTTTCATGCAGTAATTAGGAAATGAAGACCCCAATACCAAAACAAGGTCATACCAAGGTTAAGAAAGATGTGGTAGTAACACTCTTGCTCTGTCACTCTTCCCCTCAGCTAGGTCATTGACAGCACAGTATTTTTGTCTTTCTCTGACTATTTCTTGAGGAAGGAAAGACCAAAAGAAAATATCTTTTAAAACCTTGTACATTAAAAGCACAGTTCCTTCCAATGGCCCCACTGAAAAGATTTAGCACCACTTACAGCTGCTAGAACTCCACAGAACTTTCTAAATGACAAACAGAATTCTGCAGTTATAAGATGAATGAAAAAGGAATACAATAAAACTCAGGATCAATCAACATCTGTTACACCACTCTAACTCCTAAGACAGAACTTTCAGAAAAAGTCACACAAAAGAACATGCAACTTCACTCTGGGGGGAAAAAACCAAAAACCAACACAAAACCGAACAAATGCCAAACCTAAAAACCCAAATAAAAGCTCGATCTCAACACTAAGTTCCGCTGCAGGGCCATGTGATGAATGAATGGTTTCGACACAGAATGAAGATGACAATCACAGGCCCTGGTGTTCAGTCCAGGAGAGAAATCTATAGAAAATCAGGGAATATTTCCAAGTTCAGAACAAGCATTTTCACTTGCAACAGGTTGGTTTGCAAATGAGACAGAGTGGAAAAAAAACCAAAAACACGAACAGAAATTTCTGTTCTCAGCCATTAATTAGTTCTCTTTGGCAAGAGACTGACAGTGATGACCAATCTTTGTACTTACTGTTGCTTCTAACTAAAGAGGTGAAAAGGAACTCAGTTCAGGGTTACAGAGCAAGTTTACTTTTGCATCACTTAATAATGGAAAATGCATCTTTATCCATTCTGTTTAGAAAATTGGTAGTTACTGAAATTCTCGTGCCTACGCCTGAATTTAACTGCACCGGCTTTACACCAAAGTAACACCCTCAGTGTCAACTAAGTTAAATTGGTAAGAAACTGAAAGTCAGGCTTTCTGACCTTTATTTGTTGGTCTCCTCTCTCAAGTAACAAGTGACAATATGAGAAGAAACTGCCTCAAATTGCATCAGGGGAAGTTTCAACTAGACAATGGGAAAAAATTCTTCACTAAAATGGTTATCAAGCCTTGGAAAGGGCAGCACAAAAGTGGTGGAGTCACCATCCCTGGAGGGATTTAAAGGATGTGTGGATGTGGCACTTGGGGACATGGTTTAGTGGTGGGTTTGACAGTGCTGAAGGAACCTGAGGATCTTGAAGGTCTTTTCCCACCTAAATGATTCTGTGATTTCATATGTATGAAGCTATTTATCTCAGGAAATGGAGAAATAATATACACATAATTGTTATGATTCTTTTCGATAGCAAATGCTAAAGATTAATCCTAAAATAGACAAAGTACATAAAGATAGTTAATTGTAGAAATAGACACAAACCAACAGAGAAACTAATTATAATTAACACTCATCTTTCCAACAAGGGCCTGCACAGTTCTGTTAGGATACTTAGAGCGGGATGACAAGGGTTTTAAAACCAAATATACCTTTCTGAGTTTTTGTCAGCATCTACTAAACTGTCCTTTCAGATGAAATTGCTGAGGAGAATGATCTGTTCCCATGACAATCCATGAAGATGCTGAGTTAAGGAGGCAGCTCTGACAGTAAAACCCTTTTCTCACACAAATCAACTCTTTTTTCCCAACATGATAATCTTTGATTATTAGCAAAAAACTTTGGACTTTGAAGTCTGTCTTAGACATATTTATCTTCATTTCATCTCACAGTCACTGACATGACTTCCAGGCTTACCATCTAAAATATTTTCTGGAACAAAATAACTGAAATTTTCTAGAAAACACTCTTTTGGAGGGGCATTGTTTTATGTTGGGTTGGGTATTTCTCCTCTTCAAGTTTAATTAGAGAACAGGGTTACAGTAATGTCAAAGACATCTTTTTCCCTAGCATTTACAAACACCTTCAGAGGCAAAACAAATCATTGTGTAACACACCTTGACCATGAGACACCGACTAGCTTAATTCAGGAATAAAAGCTTAAATTTTTGGGGGGTGTTATTTAAGGAGCACAGATTTTTTAAGAACTCATTACACTGTCTATTAATTGTGAGGCCAAGGGAAAAAAAAAAGTCTCTCTTTCTAATATCCTTAGAGGGTGAAGATTAATGTGTAGCATGCAGCTGGTACCTTCAGAATTGCATCAGTTGCTCTGGGCCGTCCAGATTTAAACTGAAGATGGAATATTTTGTGCATCTTTTTTTAAAGTTTTCCCTCATAAAAAATGGTAAAGCATTAGCAGAGTTTTATATACATGCTATCCCAAATGTCCAATTCTATATCGAGAAATGTTTAAGTATCTACATAGAGGACCTCATCACCAAAAGCTGTTGCAGAGATAAACAGACTCAGAACTGAAATACCCCATTTCACAGAACAGTCATGATTATAATTAAGTTGCTCCAGACATATCCTCCACTTCAGGGAGTCAAGACACCTATGATTGCCATTTTTAGGAAAGGGATACCAGGGGGAAAAAATATTACTTCCTACTTGCTTTGCAACCCATCTTCTTCCCCTAAGCACAAGCCGTGCCAAGGAAGGATATCAGGCTGACAGAGGGCATTTCTTACATCATGTTCTCACAGTGAAAGGAAGGAGGAGAGATTTTTCTGGTCAATAAGAACTTCTAGGCAGAAGACTAAGCAGCTGATCAATCTGGATGAGAGACTGACTGTGCACTTCACCGTGACAGTTCATGGTGACAGCATTTCAACAGTAAAGGTGCCGTGACCTCATTGTCATGTGAGTTTTACCTGATCAAACACCACCCATGGCTTCTTTTGCTAAAGGGGAATTGTTCTGTAAAAGCTACTGTGCAACAGGTTAGGTATGTTTTTCATATTAAATAAAGTGAGTTTTAATGTGCTTAAACATAAGGTGGTGTTTTTCTATGTTCTTCTGGAAACCACACTGCATCAAGCTTATCTCTTCACTGAGAACTAAGATCTGTTGTATTAACAATCAAGCTAATTTGGATATGAAAACGTAGGCTTTCTTGAAGTTAAATAACATACTTGGAGTTTTATTCTGTTTGCTAGAGAACAGAAAAAGGGAGAAATAGGCAATTTAAGCTACTCTCCCCCTGTTACCACTGCTATCACCAAGTATTGAACAATTCTGCACTGTTGGCAGGTCAGAAGGAAATCTTATTTTCTGAATTTTCTGTATGCCATGAAATGACTTCACCTTCAAAGAAAATAAAGCACGATGAGCGACAATGTCAGATTCTGTCCTTGAAACTTCCAGTGAGTCTGTACAGCACTCACATCAAAGTTCACCCAGTCAGGTATACTTGCAAACAATAAAAATGAATAAATTATCAACTAAAGTAAGAATCTATCAAAAATATTACATTTTTTGGAAGATTCATTTTGCAGTTCCAAAGAGCTCAAGTTCTTCAGAAAAAAGTACATGCAAAAAAAGCACACATGAAAACAAAAGGCATTTGCAAACAGATTCTATCATACGTACAAATGTCACAGCAAAATAGATTTCTGTGTATGATAGTTTCACATACATTTTTTTAAATACTAATATCTTAACCTTTCCTAATTAGCTATTTTCTGATGAATCACATTACACTGAAAGGGAATGAAATTTAAATTAAATACTCTGTAATGAAAATTTCTGTACTTTCATCACACTGTACCACACTTCCAACCCCACTTTGCTGAAAAAGGCAAAAGTCATCTTTTAAAGATGCTTCCATTAATGTCAAGTGTGAAGCACTGTGTAAATAATATACTTACAGTCCTTGTAGGTATTTCAAACCAAGAGTGATAAATACATTCTGCTTTGAGTGGGACTGTTCTTAGGCAGGAAGAGGAGGCCAGATCCCAGCTCTCCTAATGCATTCCGAATGCCTTCCTTGTACCTCCTTTTTAAGGAACACTGCAGCACCTTACCACTGTAAAGGATAGTAATTTCTACACAGATGCTCCAGACTAATTAATTTCCAGTCTGTCATAAAGATTTCTTCAGCCTGTAATCCAAGAATGGCCTGAACTAGAAGATTTGGGCTTGCCTTTTTTTCTTACACTCTCTAATACGGCAACCAGGAATGGGACATGCCCAGGTGGTTAAGTGGATTAAATGTTATCGTTTTTCCTGACTGAAATGAGTTGTCAGGTCAGCTCCCCAATGGACATTCTATAACATGAAGCCATCACATATAACTGAATGCTGATATAAGAAGCAATATAGTCTATTCCCACTCCAGGGAAAACCAAAATTGACTCAGAAGTGAAATATATGCTTCCACCTGATTGAACAGGAGGTCTCTCTAGGTCACCTCAAGGTCACCTCTGAGGCTGTGCAGTAAGAATTCTCATGTCTGCATATTGACTGACAGTGGGACAACACAAGTAACAGGTGAAACTGTCAGTGCAGGCACTCCTCCAGCCTTCACAAAATGCAAACACTCTGTCCTCCATCTAAAATATTACCTGTGTCTACACAAAACTGAGCTGCCCTGACAGATCTCAGCCCCTGCACATTCTGTGATTATTCACAATTACAAGGCTTTCCTCGGCGGCTCTGGGAGAGTTTGGGTTTGTTTGGTTAAGGTTTTTTATCTGAAGAGGAACCCGATTTCTAGAGAAATCTGAAGTGTAGAAGAGATGTGAAATTTGAAACAAATAATGAAAAATTGCACTAGTTATTCTACAGCATTCTAAATCAATCAAGGAAAGTAGCCCCCAACTTTTTTAACCTAAGGTTCCAGTGACTGTGATTGTGTGACTTTTGTTTTCTCTCCCAATGACCGTAAGGATCTTCAGGAATCTTTTTACTTGCAACAACCCTGATTGACTATATATATCCAAAAGCATCCCGATCAATGCTTTAAAAAAAAAACAAACAACAAAATAATCACTCACCTTGAATGATCACAACTCCAAATACGGAGAACTGCTCACAGAAAATTACTAAGAGTAAATTCAATACTAAAAATAAACACAAAAGCACAACAAAAAACCCCAGAAACCAAGTAACAAAAACCAAACTCACTTAAAAACATGAGAATGTAGCAGGATAACACATAAAGGAAGCTGCCATTTTGTTAGACCTCCTTCAAGAGAAAACAACATAAGCCTAACTTTGTTGTGCATGTTGTTTGTGAATTATTCACTGAGACCTAAAGAAGAAATTAAAATGCCTGAGTTCTCATATTGAAATGCACAATCTTCTCCTGTTAAGTGAAAATATGTTCGCTGTGGAAGAATTGCCTTCTGCACAGAAGCTTAGTTTAATGTTTTGGCAATCGAAACAAAATATTCCAAGTGGTTATTGCTGTACTTGCAAAGAGGGTGCCAATTATATTTGTAATGATGGACTTGGTGTTTTTCTTTTCCAATTCATGCACAGGCATCAAGAGGCCCAAATGGCTAAGAGTGGAAGTTTGACTTTGGTGTTCTGTGGCATTATGCAGGCAAAGAGAAAATTAAAAAATATAATGCTAAAAGCTGCCTCTTCCCTCTCCCCAGGGAAGACAAGCAGTTATATATTTTAACCATCTGTGCTCCACAAAATCCAGCTACAGCCAATCTGAAAAGAGCAATTCAAATAATCCTAGGGAAAATAATAAAAAAATTCTGTTGGCTGGGCATTATAGAATGTAAAATACAAACCCTGGTTCCAAGGATGCAAATGAAGGTTGGACCTCAGCATCCAGCAAGTCCATGTTTCTAGTCAGAGTTCTGATCACATGGCAAGTTACAGGTGTATTTGAAAGGGCAGAATTCAGATTTTCATGCATGAACCACAAGTGCTGATTTTGTGAACCAATTCTCACAGCTGTCTCTAAGGCCATGCAGAACCAATACAAAATCAAACCAAGGTCTGGATGTGGCTGTATTTCCTGAGGAGCCTCAAGGCACCAAAATCATTCTTCAGTTGAGTAATATGTGACATCCTGGTTTATCAAATAAAACACTGATTCTAGGAATAGAATTATTCACTTCTATAATCTCTTAAATCATGTTTTACATTAATACTTTGTTCAAGAATACTGACTTTGATACCTTTCAATCCAGTTTTTCAGTTCACAGATGTGTAAATAAACTGATTATTATGAAATATTCTGAAATGAGGAGAAAAGACTATAAAGAGCCTAAAATGTCAGGGAAGAATCAGAACTTCTTCTTAGTAAAATAATAAACCAGTAACTACTATAGAATCCGCCATACAAGTCAAACCCACTACAGAATGAGAGCAGTGCTTATACAACACTTGCTGCCTGGAGAAAGATGACCTTTTCCTCTGATCACTATTCCAGAAAATATCACATATAAGGAGGATGTACAGTGCTGGTCTGTGCCTCTCCTCTACAGAGCTGCTGGAGTGGGCAGTTCTAAAGATCTCTAGCATTGCTTCACCCAGTGCACTGGCTGACACTTTGAAAGAACCAAAAGTCAGGTAGATCTGTTCTGGCAGGATGAGATTTTATATATTCCCTCATCCCTACTCAAAGCTCCTGGATCTTCCATTATCTTTTCCTCTTTTCTCAACCGTTGTTGAAATGTGCTGGAAACACATGAGCTGGGAAAAGGCCCAGATAATTTGTCTGTCAGTGGCTCTTCTGTGAAATCCAAGCTCAACTAATGCAAAAGACCAGCTCAATTAGCAGCTTGGGTAGGAAAAAATACTTATAATTGCCTACACAAGCAACAAAAAAAGGGCCAAGACCACTGTTAGTGCATCTGGAGGAAGAACAAATTAAAAAGGTTTAGATTTTACGAGGGAAAGACAGAGTGGTGTTTCCCATTGCCCTGCACACAAGTGGCTGATCATGAGTGGATTTAGGATACAAACAGAGGCAATGGATATCTTTGCTCAGCTCTGCTTCAAAACAGCTGCCTCACAGCAAAGCCATTGCACTCGACTTCGCACCGTTTATCAGAGCACAGCACTCACACGGTAAATTGGATGACTGCATTTACTACTCACTTTCTAAGGGCTTGATAAAATAGAAAATTATGCTTGAGTTTCACACCTCTAAAATCAGACAAGAGCTTCAGGAGACCCCACAATGAATTCTTTATGAGTCAGCCATTGTCCGTGTTCAAATGGAAGCCACTTAGTGTCTCACTCAATTTTACTGCACTAAAAGGAGGAGACCTCCTATAACACTGGTCAGCTCTTCCCCTCAGGAAATAGCAATTCATTATGGGAGCTGGACTAATTTTTCAAAGCACACCTTCAATACATGTAGTGAATGTGCAATTAAACAGCCAACTGAGTATATGAATATTTAGAATCACTTTCCCAAGACAAATATAAGCGTTTAGGGTTACTGAAGAGAACAGGGCTATGCACCGAGGAAAATGGGTAAGAATTCAGTGTTTGATTCACCAGTAGGACTCCAGAAATTTCTGTATCAACACAGAAGAGAAAGAGAGAACAGGAACTACAGCTGGGTACACAAATAAGTCTGCAAATCAGCAGTGCCTTCTCAAAGCATTCAGGGAAAACTGTGCGGCATCAGAAATGCAGAATAATCGATACCTACTTTTGGTCATTGACTTACATTTCCCCTCGTTTACTCTGCTAATAGCACATCTCTCCTTCCATGCAAACAAATCCAGGGGTTTGTAAGCAAAAAGGAAATGAGTAATAACCAGAAGTTCTTTAACTGATGCAACCAACATGTTAATTACTAGAGAATATTGACAAGTTGTGCTATAATTATGCTTCCTTCCAGACACCAATTGCTTTTCTCCTACCCCACCCCTTACATATTCTTCCTACTGCTTACGAGAGCAAATTACTTTTTTCCCATTTATACTGTAAAAAGTGGAGTGAGAATTCCCTCTTTAATTTACTGCAGTCACTTGACTAAGGGGATAAGAGAGCAAATTTTTGTCAACTATTTCATACTCTTGTGGACAGATACAGATTGGATTTATAACTACCCTGGCACTGTTTCACTTTTAGGTGGCACAGGTCACCATACATCATCCTTCAAATGCTGGATGAAGTTGGAGGAAAACTGACATGCTCAGCTAAAAATTATTCTGGATACTAACAGCCTTCTAGGAACTGAACACTGGAGCTCAGTGTGACTTGGATCCAACCAGGAATACAAAACCACTGTTTGTGACTTTCTATTTGACTGTTTTTTAGTCACCAGTTATAAACTTCTCAAATCAGTAGGACTTCTTGATTTTCCTTCCCACAGTACCTCACACTGAGGGGAAAATGTATCACAATCGCTATTTTCTTTTTGTTTTCTTTTTTCCCCAGCTATGTTTCAAACTAAGTTTACCAATAAAGAATTAAAATAGGACTTCAGGATGAAGCATTAAGTGATAAATCTGTGCGGAGTGACTTGGTTCTTTAACTCTGGTACGTTCCTCAGTGGGCTGGGGCTGCATTCCTTAGCCAGCCCAACCCAGATCAGATTTATGATACAGAGGCAGGGTGTCTCCAGGCTTCTCTCATTAACTATTATGGTCTGTTCCTTCTGTTCAAAAGGAACAAGCAAGCATTGCATACTCTGTACAAATACAAAATGGCTAATTAGCAAACTCTGCAGCAACAATTTGAATGAATCAAGCTGAATTCTGTTTGGATTATCAAGAGAAAGTCTCAGGATTTTGGGACTTGAGATTTTAGGAGGATGGTAAGTTAGAGAAAACCTGAAAAACAGGATGCTATTCCAGTGGATCTTACTAGATAATCCCTTCAGATCCAGATCCCCAGGTATGATTGTACATGCTTCTATAATTTTTATTTATATTGCCCATATCTGTGGCTTGACTTTTTGAGAAGGGCTTTAGGAAGGGATATAATATCATTAAAAGTCCCACAGCACTCGTATGGGAAATGTGTGTAGATAAAGACTTTAGGAGCCTTGGAAAAAATTCCACCGTCCAAAAAAAAGCCACAAAAAACCCCCAAGCAAAACCCCAGTGTCCTTAATAATGAAATGCATATAAAGTGTTTATGTTCCCTTAAAAATGTTTGGTTTTTTAACATGGTTTTTATTTATATATTCATATGCACATACTATATATATGTATATAAACATACAGACATATATTTGTGTATCTCTAGGGAGAGAGGAAGGGATGGCAGGAAAGGGAGGGTCCTCGTTAAACAGAGATTTACAATCTACACCACAATCTTCACAATTGTATGTGCTAGCCATAAAAAGTACCAGAGGGTAGGAAATAAACAATGTAGACATTGTAGAAAAGTGAAATTACTTTTTCCAAAGTAAACTTATTTAAAACTAACACAGTTATTAAATTGAAGCCTTTTTTGCAAATTGCCTTTATTCTGGGAATCTTTAATATTTTCTATTTAGCAAATCCTTATCTGTAAGGGCCTGCCAATAACCTCTGCATAAACATCCAAGCCTCCACATTTCTAAACTTTATGACAGTCAAAAAGCAATTTTATGAATATTTATGAATGCAGTAAATTATTAAAATAAATATAGATATTTACACAGTAGAACAACATCTTCATTTAATGGATGTGGAAAAAATGTTAATATGTGAACATTTTAAAGATGAAGTGGTTTGGCCTTCAGGGCTTTTTTTACTCTATTAAAAGTTAATTTAGGACAAAAATTATGGCTTTTTCACAAATTGCAGCCCCTAAAGATTAAATCATGATCAAGACACACAACATTTTCTGAAAAATGAATCTGTTAATGGCATTTCCAGAGGCTGGATATGTGTAGTTCTCCCTGAAAAAGCCTTCTCTGGCTTCTTTAACGCGCTCAGAGCAGTGACACTCACTCAGATGTGCTCCAGGGCACAGAGCTGGGTGCTATCAAGGTGCTTTTGCCAATCTTTCTGCCACCACGTGTTTTATACTATGAGAATATGTTGTCTACAAACACAGCGGGCAACTCAAGGTGCTGTTTCTCAAGGAGGTGCTCTACACCACATGAGTGATTTGCTTAATCACTGGCCATAAACTTCACCATCTTTCACCAGCCACATCTATAGATCCTCCTGGTTCAAGGACATCAGGAGTCTGCTCTGACCTCCTGTGACGGGCTACTCAGCCTCACCAGTGACCCCAATAACCCGAGTTCCCCCAAAACACAAATTTTCCTTCTAGCCAGAACACCAGGAGACAGTCACTTTCAATCTCAAGCTATGAGAAAATAAGTGTTCTTTTTATGGCAATTCCCTCCAGAAGCTGTGCCTCACTTCTCTTCCACATTTTGTCTTGTTTCAGCTCCCTGCTTAAGAAAATTTTTCTTCTTAATCCCGCCCCCTCTTTATTCAGCAACAATCCAGATCTTACAAGTGTCTCAGATTAGTCTCAAGATCCCTTCAGGAGTTGTCGTAACAGTTTGAATTTTCTCCTTCTGTCAGTTTTTCAGCACTGTGAATTATTCTGGCTAACGAGACCAAAAGGACTCGGTTATGCCAAGTTCCCTGTCACATGAGTGCTCCCTGGGTGCTCCACTGCTCAGCCCACTGCCTGGGTCTGTCTTGCTATGGGAAATTGCCACTCCAGGTGCTGGGTGTAGTAAATTCCTAAACCTTTCAGTTGCATTTGAAAAGGAGTCTGCCTTTGCAATACTGTAACTTGCTCCAGCCCTTGAAGCATTTCTCCCATTCCTTTTCCCTCACTTTTTATATTAATCTTATAATAGAGTCCTGTTCACTAACTGATCTTAGTGCTTTAACAATGGTAAAAACCCCTTCTCAAACCCCTGCTCCACTCTGAGATATATATATGTACATAAAAAACACATAGCACTTCTTTATCTATTTTTTTAATCAAAGCAATTTAAACTACTTGGTTTGTTATTTTGTTTTGGGGTTTTTCCTCACAGAGTCAATGCTCCTGTTGATACCCTGCTATAATAAAGGTAGGGACCACATTCTTTCCCTTTACAGCTGTAACTCTCGACGTGGCTGAAGTAACACATTCTTTGTTTGTAAAGGTCCAGCTTTAGGCATGCAGATGTGTCCCCGTGGCGCTGGACGTGTGCCCACTGCCACGGCTGCTGTCCCTCTCACCCTGGCCAGAAACCACGTTCTGACCCAGTGGAAGAGAAGTACAACACTCCCAGTGAAATCTGAACATCATATCCAATTACAAAAATAACTCCAGGTCGGATTTCTGCAAATCTTCTTCTCACAAAGCAGCTTAAATTTATGAACCTTACGAAATTTAATCAGAATTACTCATCTTTAAGAGTAAGCTGCATATTTTATCAGCACAGTAACTTCAGGCTTTTCTGCATACTCGAAATTCCCTGTAAATTCCAAGTTCAAATCACTCCAAGCTCTGAACCCTGTCTGCTGTTTTCAGTGTGTCAAAAGATATGAGAGATGGGCCCAGTCTCCAAATCATTATCAACCTTAATCCTCCCCCAATTTTGTACCTTACCCTATCTCCATAAACTAAACCTATACTGCAAAAATACTGTCACTTATGCAATTATTTTTCCAAATATTCAAATTTCCATCACATGGACTTATTTCTGTAAATCATCCCCTTGAACATGACTCTCTTTTCTACCAGCACATCCTGTCTCTTAATGTGATGTAAAAACAAAAGAAATGTTGTTCAGTTTTCATGGTGATTTTTTTTCTGGAAGCAGTATTTATTATTTCTTTCAGGTTTTTTTCCAGTGGACTCAGTATGGAGAGAAAGAACAGTCAAAATTTTTTAAAAAGGCAAATTAAATACACAAAAGGGGAAAAGAGAAAAAAAAAAAACACATGAAAAACAGCAGTAAAGAGAGAGAGAAAAACAAAAAGCATAACTGTGCAAAGGAGATACAACTGAAAAATTGAGACATAATTAGAAACTGTTATGAAGATGAAACCTCAGTGCAGGGTCTGTTATAATAAGACTCAAATCCAGAGCGAGATACTTGTATAATATAAAGTAATAGTAATGAAAAATTAAAGGAAATTAACACATGAAAAACACAAGTTAAATACAAAAATTGGAAAGAAACCCACTAATTTATATGTATATATAGCCACAGCTCTCTTATGAACTAGTGCTCTGTTTTAATGCGATGTAAAACCAAGCACATGGAAGGCAGAGATAAGGAAAATATAGGGAGAGGGCAGTATCTGCTGAAACAGGAGTGTGAGACTCAGTGAGCACAGAAACAAACATTAGGGGGGAAAAAAAGATACAAAAAGTGGATTCAGCAGAGAGATACTGGGCCCATTTAAACCAGCAGGACTTGCAGTTTAAGGCAAGATTTCACACCAAATATTCCTTAGGAAAGGAGAATCTACTTCTGATAATCTTTCTACACCTTTTCTGATACTTGTGAGCTTACAATTATTTCACTGCCAAAAAGACACAAATATATATATATATATCTAGAATATATATAAAATATATATATAATATTCTCAAAAAGGGTAGAAAAAGGGCAAACTTTCTACCTGTGTGAGGAGAACACAGAAAGTAGGTTTGGGTGGTTGTAATTTTAGCTCAGACCCTGAGCACACATTTGGAGTCAGTCTCCTGATCACGCCACACTTTGCTTGGTGCTGTATAACAGACTGTGAACGTGCAAAATTGATTCTTCTGGAGCACCAGAAATGTAGCTAATGCACCCCAGCCATTAAATAGCACATACTTGGGACCAGGCTGCAGCCAGCCCTCACAAAAAGCTCCTGAGATTCGCCTCGTCCTCCGCACCTCTTGCTTTTCCCTACTCCTTCAGGCTGCTCAGCTCGGTAATTCAGACACAGTGAGTGTTCACGGGAACACAAATTGGTAAAAAGTCCATCTCTCAGACAGTGCTGTTACAGCAAACTTTACATCTTTATCAAACCCCTACTTTATGAGCCCTGATTGCTGTTTCATTGGCTTTGTCAGCAGTGAAATGCAGGATCAGATCTGCTGCTGGAAATGATGGGCAACAACCGAGTCCCAGCAACGACAACTGACCTTTCATGGGCATAATTAAATTGCATCTAAATAATTTAAATAAACAGCTAAAGCTACTCAGTTGAAAATGGCATTTTTATTGAGACAAATATTGCTCCTGTGGAAGAAATGTTAAGTGGTTGTTTTCTGAATCTGTGTTGAAGTCCCGGCTGGGCTTTCAATGGCCAACAGAGCAGGTCCCGATTCGCTTAATTGTAAGATCTGGAGCCACTGCTCTTTTATAATTGCTTTTGTGAATTGGGAATGAATTGTTTAAGCATTTACTGAGCTACTATACTTTCTGTATTTTCTGAAAGTCAAACCAGCATTTTTTTATAAGGTATTTGCAACAGAAGGCAGTTACTGGACATTTAGAGATTAAATGTGGTTTATATGTTGAGTCTATTATGTTTAATGCAGAAGTGGGTGAGTGAGCTCCTGCTCTGTGCTCTCTGACAGAGCTGGAGTTGGAGAAGATGGATACACATGCACCCATGTACACCTTCCCCAGACACAATCCCTTCTGCTTTATTATTTCTTTCAGTGATTTCTTTGTTTATCAAAAGGCTTCCAGCACACCCAGAGAAAATACGGCAGAGTACTGGGGAACTGCAAGATATGCAGCAAAATAAACATCTGTAACACATAAAAAGCACTGCAGAGTGAATTGGTGAGTATTGAGGAAAAATGTGAATGCAGTGGGTCCTGACTTACTGGGGAAAAATGGGTAACTCTTTGTTTTGGTATTCTGAAACTGAAAAAAAGAAACCCCAAATGAGTAATTCAGCTGATGTTCAACCAACCTTATAAAGCAAAGGTGATTGTCCGAGCTTCAAAAGTGCAATTTTTTTGGTCACGTTTGTGATGGCTTGGATCCGGATCAGGTCTTCCATGGTCCCATACTGGACATCAACAAGTTCTGCCTGCAAAGAGGAGACAAAGTTCAGGCTGTACCTACAAGCACACATCACTGAGGATGCTCCCTGCATGGACACAAACTTCTTTGCATAAGCACAAGCACCTGAGCAGAGTCCTGCAATTGCCTTACCCCAACTTCTAATCAACAATATCTGTAATAGCAAAGACCTTGAAAGTTCAGTCTGACAGATAATTATTTGCAGGTTTAATTCAAAATTCATCAGGTGTGATAAACTCCCCCCCTTTTTTTTTTTGTTTTTTTCCCCCAGTGGATATAAGTGATGCTGATTCTTGATTCTGATGAAAATTTCCCCTCATTAGCTACAATAATTTATTTAAAACTGTGTAAGGGATATTAATTCACTTCTGTTTATTTTCTTAAAGGGAATCAGAGTCTTGTAAAGTGTTTCAGGAAATGAGTGATTATACTGGTCACCTCTGAAAATACCCAGTTTTATTTTGTGGTCTCACGTGACTCCTGAGCAACCTTACCTAACTACTGAAGTATTTTCTTTTAACCCATCAGTTATCCAAGCATTATACTCAAATAATTACAGTGGTGAGAGACTATGCTCTGATGTGTACACTTTTATATTAATACATATTTTTCAAATTATTTGGAGTTACTTCAAACTAAAAGTGTTTAGAGCAGGAGGATCTTCAGCTCTTCAGTTAGGACTCCGTGAGAAAATATAGCACAAGTTCTAAGTTATTATTAAATGTCAAGCACTGGCAGTGATGGGAAAATATTTCAAGATGGGTTTTCAAGGATTTTTTAAAATATATAATTTAAGAATGACCAAGGGCATTTTTCTCACACATTCATAGCAATAAATTGTGGTGAAAACAAAGTAAGAGGATAATCAGTCTTGTACCCTACTATTTCAGAATGTTATGAGGCTCTCAGGACATCACTGAGGACATTCTGGAACCTCTAAATCCCTACACAGTGCTCACATAAAAGGACAAGTACAAGAAGACACAAGAATATTACATCAGGGTTTAAAAATTTAAAAAAGAGGAGCAGTACAAGATGGAAAAGTTTCCTCTTTCAGTACAGTTTTGTAATTGAAGTATGGATTCATTGCCAAAGGCAACAGTTCTGATTTCGGGTATCCCTACACAAACTGTTTAAGTTCTAGCAACAGTTGTTCTGGATGTGTAGGATGTGTGAAATTTGAGTAGATTCCTGAACATGGGTATTTTAGGAAAGTATTTACCCTTAAAAAACTGTATCTGTGTGACTTTGCATCTCGACATTCAAGTTGAAACCATACAAAAACTTTGCCAAGATTCCTGTCTTATTAAATTCTTCTAAATTCTTCAGATAAGTTTCCAAGTCTGTAACATGTCATCAGTGCTGTACAAACCAAGTATTTGGAAAGGCCAGCCAAAGTTATAAGACACTTTTGAACAGGCAAACATCAGATTGAACAACAAATAATGAAATGTAGAAAAGGAAAGCTCGCACTTCACGCTGTTTCTTCAGAAATATATGGGGGTATCTTTAGTTCTTTAGATATCTTTTGATATCTAAAGAACTAGAAAACTGTTTAGTCAATATAATTTTTTTCCTGTCTGACCACAGTATTTGAAAATTAAGAATTAACCTCAGATAAGGAAAGGGTATTGACCAGGGTACTTCCTTAAGTTCATAAAATTTTTACCTCCTTCTGTAGGTCTCATCTTCATTTTAATTTGCAGCTACACCTATGTCATTAGATACAGCAATTATTAGTGTCTCAGAAGTCTTATGGCTTGAGAGGCTATGGGTCAGTATAGCCAGGTTCATTCCTAGGGATACCTCTAATTCCTTTGGACCCAATGCCTGCCCTACCTCTCCTTCCACAGCAAAACTCAGAGCTTTGATCATTTGTATGAGAGAAAGCACACTGACTTTTCCTGAGGCCAAATCAATACCCAAATATGTCAGATAATGAAGTACCAGGCCATTTGCTTCTCCAGGATGCCTGGGTGGAAATGAGCTCCCTGCCCATCTACATTCACGTGCTGCTTCTCTGCACACCCCTTTGGCTCGCTGCTTCTCCAGGGTGCTGCCCACTGCCCTGCAAACAACAAAACTACATGTTTGCACAATTAGTAATGCGTTTAGCAACTGCCCTTGGATGTTCTCAGTTAATTTATGGATGCAAACTGCATCTTCAAGGGCAGCCCACTGGTCTCTCCCAGTGCTCAACAAGAGAGAGGCAGAATAGGAGGCGCTGCAAAAGCACAGCTCATTTTTTAGTTTTGTGGAAACCAGAAGCTGACTCCCTGCTGCCCCAAACACTCTGCAAACCACGTGCTTTGCTTCAAATTTTAGAAGTAAGCCCCAATGCCAAAGCTATTACATACATTCATATATTGAGGGTTCACGTAAGAACTCACTGCATAATGAAGCAGCTGGGGATAATACAACAGAGTTTCATGTGCTTCCACATGGAATTTGGATGTGTCAAAGCTCAAAGGTCATCACATCCTGGAAACAGCATGTTTAGCTTAGCACCCAGAGGCCTGCACAGCTTATCTCAGCTCTAACTTCAGCTAAAATGACAAACAAAAACTGAATGAAATCTTCTCTTCAGTAAAACTACACGTGGCTCCTCTCTGGCCAAATGAAGTCAATACCTCACTGCAGGAGTTTAGAACAAAGTCATAATATTTTGGCAATACAATCCAGAAAAGAATAGGTACACATTAAATTATGAAAACAGTTATAAAAATTATTCTTACCCCTTCCTTTGTTCTGCACCTGAACACTTAAGTAAAACTTGTCATAAAAAGCAAAATAGTTTGCCGTATTAATGAAATCTCATCAAATACAGTACAGCAATACTAGCTCAGAGGGGTCACTTTTGGTTTTATTTAATGGACTGGGGCTCAACTTATTGGGACCCTTACTTCTAATATAAAATAAAATATTGAAAAAATACAACTTCAAGATAAAGGTGATGAATCCTATTGAATCCAGACTTCTACCTTTTTAATAATCCACTCAGAAGCTGACAGACCATTTATGATGCATGAAGACCTGTTTTAGTCACAACACTCCTAACACCTCCAGAAATGAATAAAGAATAAATTTCCTATTATTTCTGTTTTCTTTTTTTAGAAATGCTTATGACATGACATAATCCTCATTTTACATATACTAGCTTTTTGAAAAACGAAATACTCCACCCTCAACTACCCATATTTGATAAACTGCTTTCCTGTGGCAGGATAATTCTGTTCAAAAACAAAAGAGAACTCATCCTTTATCAGGTGCCGAAAAAGAGCACTTGTCTTCTTGGTTTAGCTATGCCACAGTAAATCCTCTTACCATAAAACTGGAAAACTGCTAAAGAATGAGTTGTTTTATCCATCTGAATTAGGTACTTACTCCTTGAATAGTTTCAAGCTATGCTGTTTGAAAGATATGACTATTTAGGAACAAATTGTGATGTGCATTGTGGAGTTCAGTAGCATTCCCCCATGCATGAAATGAAGTAGGGGTAGGTAATAAAACAAACATTTTTAGGAAAAGTAATTATTTTATGTTAGACGACTTATTAGTTTCTCAGTCCCGAGATGATGCTCACTGAGTTGTAAACATTCTATCTTAAAAGTTCGAATAGAATCACCTCAAAACAGAACAGACAAACACTAAAAATGCCACAATCAAGACAGTCACGGATTTTTATCCTAATTTCTTCTACTTATCTCCAAAATGAAACAGAACAAAAGAGCATACTTCATCCAGTCATGGATGACAGGGAGGAAAATAGGTCTTGCAAAGGAAAAAATTGAATAACTACATGAAGCAGGTGGCAGCTGGGGTCTTGAAGATGATGGATACTATTTTTAAACATTGCTTTCTTGAAAATTCTGAGGCAATTAAAAAAATAAGATAAATAGGTTGAAAAAAATAACAGAAATATGTTTGTCTAATCACATTCTCATCAGCCTACTTGACTGAGGAGAAGGATTCAATAACAGCATTATACATCTGTATCCAACACACTGGCTGAGAGGCAGATTGTGGCTGATTTGCCAGGGGCACACAAGGCAGCAAAAAGACTGAATGAAGAAACCACAGGGAAAAAAAAAAAACAAACAAACCAAAAAACCCCAACACATAACTCAAAGGTGGTACACCCAGGAAGGGATGTTTCTCACAACCACCACAATGAGGATGGAGTCCGTGCAGGTAAGAAAGCAGCTCTTAAACTGAGCTCTTAAAAGCTTGGCAGAAAACAAACCCAAAGCAGCACACAAAATGGCTGTGGTGAAAAGCCTTCTCCTCTTCGTGCTACCTGCTGTTAGTGCCACAGGCCAGTAACCTCACATGATGAATATATTTTATCAAATACCAAGCTCCTGACCCACATTAATGAATGTATTCTGCACAAACTGTTGGGGAGGTCAGGACTGTGGAAGCTGCAGGTATGAAAATGACACAGTCAAGCTCATGTTCCTCATATTCTCATATTCACAGTTCCTGCCTACCCACCAAAAGGTTTCAGACATGCATTCCCTAAAGTAACTCAAAGTAGTGAAGAAAACGAAATATTTAATATTAGCAAATATTGTTTACTCCTGAGAATTAAGGCAATTTCTCCAAGAAGCACACATGTAATTCCAGGAGCATCAACCCTCAGTTCTGTCACTGCGTTCCCTCCTTGCATCCAGGCCAACGCCCTTCATTTGTCCTTCAATGTTCAGCTACTATTTTCAGGTTGTTCACAAAATAAAGGCAGCAGAAACATCCAATGCACAATCAATCACAATTAAATAACCTTCAACTAGTCATCCTGCCGAAAATAAAACTCCAAAATATATTTGCAAATTGTATCTGAGGAGGCAACAGTCTGCAATCAGGACATGAGGCGAACTTTAATTAAACACATCGCTATAATTTATTTGCACAGCTCTGAAATTGAGGCTGAAGGCAGCATTCAGCAGAGCATAAAAGTAAACTCAAGCTGGTTGTAGATCAAAGCTGGACATCAACAAACGTGAAGAAAGCTGCAAATATAAAACTATCTGATCTTTAAAATTAGAGAAAAGGAAGAAAAAAAAGGGGAGATAAGGGAGCTGTGCCAAATCTTTTGTTGGTGTAAACTCCGTTCCGCTTTCTGACCAGAGCTGTTCCCACTCCAGCCAAAAGCATCCTTCAGTAATCAGGGAGCCACAGCTGTCTCCCTGTGATTGCCACCACCCAACCCTCCCCCAGGGTCCCGCTGAGCACACCAGAAACAAAATACCCAGCCAGAACTATCTTTTATATACTTACTGTATTTCTACATAAATGTTAATAGCCAAAGTTGTCTTTGAACCTTTGTCCTTCACTTGGTTCCAGGCAAAAAAGAGTGACAGAGACTGTGTGTGAGTCCAAAAAAGTAAATAATTACATTTCTGGATTAACTGAAGCTGATTTTTCTCTGTTACAAGACTAAGAGATGCTTCTAACCCACAATGTCTGGGAAGATTTAAATCAGAGAACTTCAATATTGCTATGTGTTTTACCTACAAGCCCTGCTCCTCAAACAGATTTGTGACATCTTTTCTTCATGGTTGCTAGCATAAACCTAGGGAGGCTTTCATTTCTTTGCTTCAACATTCCTGCTCCTACAATAGAATTCTGGAGTATTTTAATACAATGTGACTCACAGTGTCAGCTTACAGTCAGAAAGGGTTCTTTGTGTCTAGGTTTTATTACATAAAATTGCATGCTGCATTACAATGGCAGCTAAAACTGTAATTTACACCAAAACAGGAGAAAAAAGATGTCCCTTAACCTCAGTTTGATGGAGTTTGGCCTTGCAGACCGAGTTCAGTCACAGACACATTTTACATCCACTCTTCCCCCTCGTCCCACCCGTCCAGCTCACACAGCCCTGTCCAGGCAGGGCTCTCCCGAAGCTGCTCTCACAGGTTGCTTTTGCTGTTCCAGGACCATTTTTGGAAAGACACTGAGGTTAAACTTGTTTGCTTCCCTGCTTCTTACAGTTTATTGCAGGAGGTTTTTTTCCTACCAACTCCAATGGAGACTGAATCAAGATCAAAGCCTTTTTATAGCCCACAGAAGAGAAGCTCTTCTGTATTTTACGGTTACAGGGCCCCAAATAAATCTGAGCTGACACAGCTCAGTTCCCTTTTTTTTCCACTTTATTTTTCCTTATTTTAATTTTCATACTCCCCGCCTCGGTTCCCAGTCACATTCTCTGTGTTTCCCAAAAGGCAAAACTAGTATTTAAATATTACTGAACTCAAGATGTCCATCAAGATAGCCAAACAACATTATTAGGGTAGGTTTTTTTCATCTTTTCTAACTGTATTTCCTTTCTAACTTTCTTACTATGTTTTATATAATAAACACAAATCTAGCTTTTCAAGTTTTTGACATAAAACATCGTTATTTTCAGACACATTAAACTGATATTTACTTATTTTAGAATTTCTAAGAACAGTGCCTTTTGTTACAAAAAACTGAAGGACATGAGATCATTAGATGCCTAAAATACTATCAGAAATACTATTTCAAACTTCCATTAAGCAGTGCTGATTGCTTGTCCCTTCACTAGTGACAAAATTTTAAATCCTAATTATTCTTTCTGTGTGTTTAATATTATTTGTATTGCCCCCTTTTTAACAGTTAACTGCAAGGCTCTTTAGCAGCATTAGTCCCTAAAGCATAAAGTCACATGGCTCACACTTTCCTAAGAAAAAACAGTAATCTGTATTTGCCAGCCTGCTTGGTTTAGCTTATTCAGAGGTAATTATTCATGTAAATATACACTTACAAATTACACAGACTGAGGATAAACTAAACAAAACAGAATTACTCAGCTGTGGTGTGGTATCTTAAAAAATTAAATCATAAGCTACATACGTACACAGCGAATTATAATGGTGTGATTTAAACTTGGCCTTAAAATTTTCAGTGAAAGGAGTTTATGTCAGAATCCAGTCCCATTTTGTCTGAACTCAACAAACCCCCAAGGCCAGTTGGAAGTCTCCTTGGCTTCTCTGAAACACAGAGAGTGAACACAAGACACGCAGAGGCTGCAGTGTCCTCCTTCAATGGCCTTTACATCATTTATATCACACTGAAATAAAACCAGGCATTCCCTCCTCGAGCAGCTACAAGCATTAAGCCTTTAGAGAAGCCTGGAGCTCACAGAAGGTGTCTGGAAGCACTTTATACACAACCAGGCTCTGCACCTCAGCTGGGCAGGAGAGGGACCAGACTGACCTGGGGGAGCTCCCTCCACCTGCTCAGAGGCTCAGTGGGAACGACAGCAAAACGTGAGTTATACCCACACACCCAGAGAAGTAAAGGCCCCTCCTGTGTGAAATATCATCTCCTAAGAACAATGTCCTGTGAATGCAAACACCACTGAAGACAGAGTGTGGGTCAACTGGACTGAAATGCTACATGTAAGTGCTTCAGAATCTACGTAAAATCAAAATACATAATTTTAAAACATATAATACATTTGATATTTTAGTTCCCTAGAGACAGGTGTTTCAGCTTTGTCCAATTGTTTCAATTTTAAGAGTTAGTTTGGCTGCATCAAAACAAAATACCCAGAAAACAGCCTACCATTTTCAGTCTTCCAAGTCGGAATTCATGGTTCAGAACTGTGCTGGTTTTGGCTGGGGTAGAGTTAATTTTCTTCACAGTGGCTGTTATGGGGCTGTGCTTTGGATTTGTGCTGAACACGGGTGATAACAGAGATGTTTTTGTTAGTGCTGAGCAGGGTTTACACAGAGCCAAGGCCGTTTCTGCTCTTCCAACTCCAACTGAGCTGGGAGTGCCTGGGAGGGTGGGAGGAGACACAGCCAGGGCAGGGGACCCAAAGTGACCAAAGGGACATTCCAGACATGTATGACAATAAAACAGACATCCACCTCAACAAGGAAAACAACCATTCACATGTACAAGAGGAGGTCACCCACTGCATCACGAGAACACGTGAACTTTGAAAAATGTCAGGGAGAACTCTATTTTCTAGATTATAATAAATGCTCTTTCACAAAGTACTTATAGCCCTTGCTTGGCCAAACATCATCCACTTGAACATAATCAGGGAGATGCCCAACCATGTAATGATGCAAACACAAATCTGAGTGTTAAAGCAGCATTTGAGCAAACAATTTGCAGAAGCAAATATGCAGTTGTGAAAAGGAAAATGACATCTCTCCCATCTCCTGTGAATTCTGTTGTTTTGAGTCATTGCACAGATTTATAGGTCTCTAAATTACATCTGCAGAAAAAGGACTGGGGAAAAATACATTCTAAAAATATATTCAGATGACAAGAAAAGGACTCCAATAAAAACAGGGAATGTGCCTGAGTAACATCAAATTCAAGTGGCCCAAATGATTGACCAGGACAAGTATATAAATATAGAAATAGAGCTGTACCTGAGAACAGCTCATCTCTGTGATTAAACAAGCATATTTTTCTTGTTTTCAACCACCTAACATCTTAGAAGCAGACTTATTTTACAAGAAACATGTAGTTTGTCGTTCATGTCTCACAGATAATGAAATTGTACAGGGAAGAAAAAGGTCTTTTCTGTTTCAGGCTTTGCAATTTTGATTTTAAAAGTGCACTCAAGATTTTGGAGTTGATGTGCCTCTTACATTGCTCAGTCATCTAAAGGTTTTACATGGCAGCACCATTTAGTTTTACTTTCAGAAACAGCTAACCTTCATTTTGAAAATTTTGCCTACAGCAAAATTACTAGTTCACCTTTATCCCACGTGTTTCCAGAGATTAGGGTGAAGTTTCTCCTGAATTGTGCCAAATTTCACACAGATATTTTGAACATTCATCTCTTAAGAATGGGCAGAAACCCCATAGAGATTTGTGAACTTGGTTCATGTGCTCTCAGCAGGGATGGAAAAACCTGGAGAGAGGAAATCCCATGCAAAGGACAGATCCTGCTTCTTTTTAGAGGGGGTCGCAGTAAACCCCTCATCTTGTACAGTGGCACCTCAAAAGAAAAGCTGGAAAAATGTTTACATCATCTAAAACATGCAGGAAAGTCTGAAGAGACTCTGGAATCTGGACAGCTTGATGGGAGGAAAGAGCAACATGCCCTGACATCCTACAATCGATTTTATTGCTTAAAGCAAAAGCTTTGCCATCAGTGCAGCCCATCCAGAGCTCTGGAGCTGGATCTGGACAGAGCTTCCCTCATCTTCCACACAGCCTGGAATTCAGGTCAGCCTCTCTCACAGCAGTACAGATGCACTCAGTATTGTTGTAGTAATATCACTTGATGGCACAATTCCCAATGGAAGCCATCAGGGACATTGTTAGAGAACTATCAGTGACCACAGAAATCTGTGCTCAATTCCCTCTCTTAACCTGTTCTGATCCTTCCTGCCCCAGATCCTGAGCAATCAACAAGAGGAAACTAGGAACAGGGAGCTCAGTGTGTGCTCTCATAAATTCTGATTCAACCACACATTTCCCTAATGACCCATCTTCCAGCATCCTCTGGTGCCTTTCCTTGATTTAAATAAACACGAGACTAAATTCAAACCATGAGACAAAGAACACACAGCAGTCACCATTAGCAATGCCCACTACTTGTAACTTCTGCAGAAGGGTTTCCCTCCCTATTTCTTCAGTTGCCTTTACATTTTTGGTGCCCACTTCACAAACATTGGGAAGAAATTATCTACGTGGTCTGCAGAGAAAATTGAACAACTGTGAACGTTTACTTCGGGCAGAGCAGCAGCAGCAGTAAGACCATCAGGGAAAGATTTCCATTCAAAAAGTCAGTATTATCCTCCAAATCCTGAGTCTGACACTGTCCACACTGATACAATTTCTCATTCTAGATTTTAGTTTGTGACTTTACATGATTATAATGTTCTCCTTTAGCCTTACGACTTAAGGGGTTTAGCACTAAAGGGGCAACATGGGCAAAAACATGAGAAAATTTCATTGAATAAAATTTTTGGTTAGAGAACTGATGCAGTAATTCTTTTTCCAGCAATGTAATTTCTAGATTTTTCATACTAATTCATTCTCTAAAATATTCCCCAGGAGAAGACCGTGCCTGGCAAGCACTGACGTGCAGCAGGAGACACATCCCTCTTGGACGAGGATGCAGCAGGAGTTCCCTTGCATATTTAAGCAGCTCTGCTCTCCTGTAGCTGCAGCCATTGCCAGACCTCTTCCATCCTTATTCACCTCTGTCTGCCCCTTCAAGACACCAGAGCAAGGCGGTGAATCTTGCAGCAGACAGGACTAACTCTGTATGGTAACATAATTCAGTGGAAGGAAGATAAATCCCTTCAAGTATCTCCTTTCTCACACGCACCTGCTCTTGGGTCAGTCACACCCTGGTGATGGATGAGGCACCTTCCCTTCGAACTGCAGAGCCCAGGAACACCAGAAATAATTGTGAGAATAAAACTGATACAGCTCAGAATTAATTCACATTAAGGCCCTCTTAATGAATGAGATAAACACTGTAACTAATATTCATTACATGAGGTTAGACATGAGATTTATTTATATTTAGTGGCAGAGACAGCACATCAGACAGAATAAAAACCTAAGAATGTCTAAGAGAGAAGACCAATGTATTTTCAGCTTTATTTACTTTGCACTATTATTTATTTATTTATTTTTAAGGGGATACTTCTCTCCTGGGATTGCAATTGGTAGGTGGAAGCCTAAGTGCTGTATTTCCACACAGATTTTAAAGGGAATTTCTGAACAAAAGCTTTTTCTCAGGACATTTTAGTCCAGCCAGCGAAGAGGCCCTGGCATTTTGACAGTTTGCATACACAGCCAGTGCACTTCTGCCAGCAGCACCTGGATACCAAACTTACACTTGCCAATGGTTACTGCCTGGGTCTTTTTCTTTTTTAGCTTTTTTATTCTTTTTTACATTTTTAAGGATTTGGTTCTTATATATATTTTCCAACCAGCTGTATCACAGCAGCACTTTTTTTTTTTTTTTTCATCCTGCTCTAAAAGGTTTCAAAAGTAATTTGCTTCAAAGGCTTTCCTCTGAGAGTGGTCTCCTTTTTTTGGTCTTTCCTACTACCAAGGGTGTGTCCAGGTTTAGAGCATTCCTCAAAGCACTCTCTAGAGAGATACATTCTTCGCTCTTTAAGACCAAAATTCTTTAACAAAGAAGTCAGACACACTGAAGTTCTCACCAAATTATTTTTATAATGACAGCTTTATCCTTAGTTTAGGTTACACTTAAAACCTCTCAAGCATCCTTATTATTTTTTTTTTAGTAAGAACTTATTTCGACTCTTTCATGTGCTCAGCTTAGAAGGCTATATTTGGACTTTATATCACCACATCCTAACACAGAAATGGGAAATACTAAGATTTGTTTTGGATTTTCAGTGCTACTTTCATTTTGAAAGATTAAAAAATATTTTAACAATAAGACAAAAAGAGACTCCCATCGAAAAGCATCCAGCAAACTGCTATTATTACATTAGAAGAAAGAAAGTTCTAAGATTTTGACAAAATGTTGTCCAATAGTGACTGCAGAAGTTGTACTGGTAGGTAGAGATAACTCCTAATATAAAACACACTGCTGAGACTTTAACTGGTGAGATTTATCACACTGCATTGAAGATTAAAATAGTTGCTGCTGATTCTTTCCAGCAGCCAGCTCTAGTTCACAAGACACCACCAGTACTTAGATGTTTTTCTCCATTTTCCTAAATCAGCCAGAGCAGTATGGCAGAAGAGTGACTTCTTTGCCTTTTAAAAATATATTTTATTACAGCAATTGTAACCCACATCCTCATGGATGCCTAAAGCCAGAGACTGCCAGGGTCAGAGCCCTGTGCCCCTGCTCCCAGACACAGGGTATTTATGCTCAGTGAATTGCAATCTGCCTTCAACTACAGATGCTTTTGTATTGCTAATGTTCCTGAAGAGATTTTAGGACTTGCTTCTCTTCCTCAAAAACAAACTTAAAAAAAATGAGAAGCAGAAATAGTTTAATCAATATTGTATTTTATAGTCACTCATAACTACCAGAGAACTGAGCAGCATTTTAAGCAGTTCTTTATTGTTCATGCATGAAACTACATTTTTTTAAACAATAAAGTTATGTAAGTAGTTTTAGGGACAAGGATTGCCTATTATATAAATACAAAAATATTTTGTTACTGTTCTCGTATCAGTTGTAATTGTTTCTTATGATGTTTTTCTCATACTAGCAATTTTTTAAAAGCTGATATTTACTTAATAGTCCCTCTGTTGAAGGAAATTTTTGCGCTTTTTTCAGTGTAAGCAGGATTCCTTTGAGGCAGTTTTAAAACTCCAGAAGACTGGAGAAATTTAAAGTAGAAAGATCCCTAAAACCCAATCCCAAGAGCTCACGGTACAATAAGCTCTTCACTTGAAAATTCCTCCTCTAAGTACAATATTGCTTTTACAAAATTAAACAGAAAAAAAGCACAGGTATGTTATTGGTAGGTTCGTACTCCCTAAGAAGATGCAGAAGAAATTACAGGGAGAGAGAAGATGGCACTACCTGAGGAAAACAAGACTTGTGATTTGGCAGAAAGGTTTCCACTTGACCCGAGTACGTTTGTATTGAGGTTTGAACCAAACACTTTTAACAAAGAGTAGGGGTGAATAAATCCTGACTGGGTGGGTACCAACCCAGGTACCCACTGAACTGCAGATGGCAACTCAGTGGGCCTGATTATACAATAAAAAATTAAAGAGAAAACTTTTCCTTGGAGATCCATGCAATTGCACAAATTTCACTGCTATTCTCTCACAGTGACTACTAACAGACAAAATTTAACTCTGCTTAGAAATGATGTAATTCCCATTTATTTCTATAGGAATTTCGCTTGCACTAAAACCTAAGAAAAGCACCAAATAGTCTTCCCAAGCCCTCAGGGTTTGCACCCTTTAGTTTCTACCATGCAACTGGAATATAAATAATTGTTATGGCTCAACATTGCTCCCTCTGTAATATTGGACAGAGGCTTTACTAAGAAATGCCTTCAGCTGATTGTGTGCAATGGCATGGAAGTGCTCAGTGATCTGTTATGTATCTAGATACCAAGATGCCTCACCTTTTGGTTTTTTATCATTTAAAAACTCTCATTTATTATTAATGGTGTTATTACTAAAATGCCATTACTAACGTTTTATTAGTAAAACATCAGGACAGCATTGACTCACAATTATAAAACAGCAAAAGGCTCTGCAGCAGCAGCATTTGCATCTTTGAAACCCTGCCCTTCAATGACACAAAAATCTTCCAGCAATATTAATCGGGGCTTTGTGCATGATGAACTACTATTATTTTTAGGGAACTGTACAACTTTATTTATTAATGGTTATGTGATATATGCCAGAAAACTGACAGGATGTTCTGCAGGACATCTCTTCAATGATCGCTTTCGGAGCCCTCGCCTGCAATTTTAAATTATATAACCTTCACATTGCATTTCACAGCTTTCTATATGTAATTATAATGGAGTGGCAGCTATGCTGTAGTTAATGTTGAATGCTGTTTTCTGCTTAAAGGTCAAGTCTATTCTAAAATCCATATTCTTAGTGAGATTGTCTTGGAAATTTGCTGTGCCTACTTGGTATGCAGAGCAGTGGTCTAAATTATGATTATTTGTGGAAGAGGTTTCTGAGAAACTCTTCTATAAATAAAAGATAAATAAAGCTGCTCTAAAACTTCTAAATGTTACCAAAAAATCACATGATTCTTCTCATTTGTGTGTATGTGTTATTCAACCTATAGCCCTAACCATCTGCAAAACTGATTTCAGTTGCTAGGGATTCATTTCAGCTAGTGCATGTCTCTTCAGAGAAGAAATCTTTAAAAAAGTTAATAAAGATAATAATGAACTAAATTTGGCATGCCTAAAGAATTAAATGCACACATGTATCAAGATTCCCTCTAGCTTGGTATTTTGCACCAATGTGCCATCAAAAATGACTGAAAGACTTAGGAAGAGATGCTGTGATTATTTAATCTAAATTAAACGAACTCTCTGCCTTTGGAATTCAAGATGTGCGAGTGAGCACGCTGCAGAAGGCTCATTTAGAAATTTTGCCTGGGGATAAAAATAACCTGGGAAGATTTTAAAATTTTCTAAAACCAACCCGCTGACACCAATCTTAATTCTGAAATATTGTTAAGGAAATTACCACTGATTAGCTGGAGGGAAGAGGAAAGATAATAAGGGTGCACTAATCACATTTCCAGCACAATGAAACCGAATCAAATGAAGTCAAGCTTTGGGGTCAAGGACTTCCTGATGCACTGCCCCTTCCAGAGGAACTCCAGACCTTTTGGTGCAGAGCTGGAAATACAGAGACCTGCCAGCACTGGCAGCAAAAAAGGGCTGTAAACCTGAGACGGGAGGGGACTGTGGGACACACAAGTAGGACACACTCCTGGCAGGAGCAGGAAAGGTTAGAGGAACAGGCATAGGAAAGGAGAGGAAGACTCCCAACTTCCTGCAGAGCAAAGCACCTGGGAAAGATGGGGATGGAGGGAGAGAGGAGGCATTTCAATGCAGCCATAAGAAAATGGGATATCGGGTAAGAAGAGAGCCAACTCCCCTCCTTGTGAAAGAGGATCTGACAGCAATCAGAGTCCTGCTTCCCTTATTCCCATCTTGCCAAGATTGAAGAATGGTGGGAAGATAACTGAGTGAGCTTAACAGATGGGCTTGTACTTCCCAGATTGCTTCAGGTTGCATTAATCTCTGCGGTGGGTTCTCATTTAGCTGAGAAAATGTCACCAAAACAAACGAACCGGAGCAGGCTGGGACGTGACCAGCAGATGCACAGAATCTCTTCTGCATGGTGTGGGGAGAGGCAGGCAGGCAGCATTCCCACTTGTCTGCTCTGTGCAGCCCCTCCAAAACTAATCAAAGATATCCCTGGTTGACTGGGAGTTATAAATGCCTCAGATCAGCAGACAGAGAAATCAGTAGAAACAGGGAATGTGGATGATGGCAGGGAAGTGAGGTGACACGGCAGAGGAGTCCAAGCAGTCAGGGAGCAGGGACAGAGCAGTGGCCAAAATACAAAACAGAGTTGGGTGTTGGGAGAACTGTCTCAGAGAGGGGCACGATTCATTTCTGTCCATAAACCCTCAAATCCCTGCCTGCATGTGCATCCCCATTCCAAGAACATGCCATCCTTCTACTCTTGCAACCTCTCCTGGCTCCTGAACCAACACAGTGCAGGAGGTCCAGGAAAGAAACATGATGTTCTGCTGGGCTTGCTGAGAGCATCCATGAGGGTGGAAACAAACCCCAAACCAGCACAGAGGACTGGCAAAAGGATTTGGTGCATTATTCCAGAAGAGGCAGAGTACTGTATCATGGGATAATGCCGAATAACAGAGGACACCAAGTACCTCAGTGTGCATGAAAGCACACTTGGGATTGCCAAAAGTTCCCTAACACTTCCATAAAGTAAAGAGTGAATAAATTGAAGGTGAAAGAAAAGTGAGGAAAACATAATTTCAGAAAACGCGTGAATACAAAGCAAATACCATTTACATTTTGCTTTAATTAGTCTGTCCTTGAGCATTATTCCAACACACCAACGATTACATCTGCTAGGACTATTTCCAGTTGCCAAAGAAACAGTGGAGGGAGCAGACAAACATTGTGGACATATGTTTTTTCCTGAAGCTGCTGCACTCGGCAGAACTGATTGAAACCAACTTCCCAGTGCCCTGGGTGCCACCCAGCCTCCTGCAAGCCCCTACACAAACTTGCTTATCTTTTACTGCACTCAGGGCTCACACCACGTGTCACACACGGGGTACAACGTGTGCCCACGCTGACACCCTCTGGAACTGAAGGGGGACACCAGATTTTGGGGTGTTCACGGCCCCCTCCCGTCAGCTCCTGCCAGTGGTTCTCCTCCACACCCCAGCGGACATCACGCCCACAGCTCCTGGGTCCCCCTGCTCCAGGAGGCAGGAGCAGCACATTCGGATTCACCACACCACCCTCACTTGGAGACCGGCTGGATGGCGTCTGACAACGCATTTTGCTCTAATGCATAAATTTGAAGCAATGTAATTTCCATTTATATGTGCACTCTGTTGGCCAGAGCAGCTTTCCTGTTTTTATCAAGCAGACAAAAGGTTTAAGCTCTATAAAAGGTGGCTGATATTCAAGTTTTAATAAAAATATATTTCAGCTATGTCATTCTTTCCTTAGGCTGACCTAGCCTACAATATGTTATTTACATAACTGCTGCAATATCTATTTCAAAACTGACTCGACAGCCCTCTCCAGAACTGTAAGCTGCCCTGCCTGTCACCATGATGGGTAAACACTGTCACCTTTTCACAGCCCGATGAAATATAGAGAAGTAGTAAAGTGCACCATCCATCACAATGGCACTAAGTAGGTTTTTGAAGTAGATTTCAGATCACAAATGCTCACATTTTTACTCACAAATGCAGTTTAGACTGTTACCAGAAAGCACAAATTGGACAGCTCATATACAATGGCCATATGATGAATGGACATGACAGGTGGTCAAAGAAAATGAGTCTTGCTGTTCTACAAATAACCTTGTCAACATCAAAGTGGAGCTGTAGCTCTGCTGGTAGCCAGACTGCAATAGCTTAATGGTTTTACCTGCTTCAACCTCTAGCAAGCCAAACAGACAAATGAGATACAATGAAGCAGCAGCATCGAGGCAGTATTAGCAATTCAGCCTGATTAAGTGACACATAACAGGAATTTTCTGCTAAGGATGTGCCACATTTGAAAGAAAATTATTCAGGTTATGAGTAGCTGTTATAAAAATACCTGTTCACGGGAAAACTCTCATGATTTTGCAATCACAAACCACTGCAGGATATTCAAAATACGCGATTTGTAGTTCCACTGCAAGCAATCAAGTCACTTTCTGATGGCTGAACCCAGCAACAGCCACCACCTGCTACTTCTCATTTAAAGTTTTTCTACTTGCATTAGTTTAAATAGTAGAGATTATTGTGTAGGATTGAAAGTCAGGAAGGTTAGATCACTACCAACGTACCTGTAGCCTAAACAAGTATGAAAATTTCCCTTTTAGGCAAAGACTCTGGATCTAAGGACATTTCAGGAAGCCTTCTTGAAGAACAGAAGAACACATCTCAAGTTTTGGAAGGGTGCTGAGGTATCTCAAAGAACTGACTGTGAAACTATGCCGAGAGTAATTCTTTGGCTCCACTACAAGTTTGGAGTTTTGCCAAAGCCAAGGTCCAGCCCTTGTGATGAGGACAGTGTGTGGGCCTCATTTCTACTGAACTCACATGAGAAAACTGCCCTGAAACATAATGGAAAGTAAAACACATGCTGCTGAGGATAAGAGCAGTGGTTTTTCCCAGAACATTGGATTTCCTTCAGTCTGATGAATTTGTTAGCAACACACTGACATTCATGAAAAAAAACCTCAAAGGTCACAACCATTCTTCTCTCTGATTACAGTTACTCTTACTAAGTTACAACGAGAAAATAATATTAATTTGGAGTTTTTAAGCTATATGAGAAGGCAACCCCATTCATTAGTACTTTTCATTCACCCATGGAAAAGTTAAAGCATGTATCATGCAAGTTAGGACCTCTTCTTGCCTACTTCATTTTGCTTCTCAGCAACAAATTCGAAGTGGACAGAGCCCCAGATTGGAGGCTCACAGGACTCAGCACGGAGAGTAGGCATTTTTAAATATCAAGATGTTCACAATCTGTTCCTTTATAGTCTGTAAGTGTTCTAAGCCATGAACAAACAAGTCTTCTAAATAAAAAACGAACCAAGATGGAAACCCCCCCGCATCAGTGGAATAATATACTATGTTTTCAGGAGGAAAACAACAATAATGCAATTAGCAGTGAAACTGCAATTTTTATATTTCAGAAATATTTACTAAGATTTATACTATTTCAGCTAGGAAGTTAAACAGAAATAATGGCCCCTTTATGCAGTCTCAAAATATTTAGAAAGAAGCTAAAGGAAAGAAGACAGTGAAGACAGTACACAGAAAAAGCAAGATAATCCAAGATCTTATTTCACTCGGCAAGTAACAAATCCAAATAGGCAGAATCCTTTTGCTGACAAAACTTCCTAGAGTAACTACAGTAAGATAAAACTACAAATCGGGGTTTTCAAGAGGAAACAACAGATATGTCAACTGAGTTGTCACAGAAGAAACTATGTGAGATCCACGACCATAATTCAGAAGCTCCAGATATTAGCCCAGCACTCCCACCAGCCTCATCCTTCCTACAATCATCCCTCAAACCAGTACATCAGCATAGGATAAAGTGTAACTCTAAACACAGCTTCCAGATTTTTACACCCAAGCAAAATGTGCCAATTCATAAACAACTTAAAAAGAATTTACATACACATATATGTGAGTGTATATCTGTATCTATGTCCTATGAACTATTCATATATATAAGGTTGTAAGGTTAATAAAGATAAGTAAGACTGGCCGCATCCTAATTCACATAAATGCGCTTATTTTAGGGCCGGGCATTTCACCATATTATCAGTTGGGTCTGATGATCTTAGAGGTCTTTTCCTACCTAAATAATTCCGTGATTCTATGTGCATTTTTCCAGTCAGGTTCAACAAAAGCTGCTATTTCCCAACTCTATTTCACCACAAACGACAGAGACAAATGGCCGCGTTACCTCAAGAGTTCCTTTAGCAGAATAAGCTGCGTACGAGTACAGGAGGTCTTGGCTGTGAAGTGTTTTGGGGTCTCTGCTGCACTGTTGTCCACTTGGATAAAAGCATTCCCCGCTGTTTTGCAGAGTTACTGTGTTTGAAGAAGGGCCTGGCAGGTCAAGCAGAACAGAGTAATTTACCAGCCGGACATCTTCCAGGCCTTGGGAACGCCACTGACCCAGGATGTTCATTGCAATGTCTACATCGTCTTCTCTGGGGAACTGTAACAAATCTCTGGAAAAAAAACCACACAAGTAAACATGGGTTTAGTTTATTTCCCATCAAGACTCTTGTACCTTAGCATGCATCAGTGCATGACTCTATTAAAAATCTATCATCAAACATGCAAAAAAACCATCCAACTTCCATTTTTTAGCAAATGTTTTCTTACCAAGTACGAGACAAAGGCACCTGCTTTTTGGGAAATAAAAATAATAAGAAAAAAAAAGTATAGGAAACATATCCAAATGAAATGAAAGAATCCTACAGAAATCAGCACAGTAGCTGTTTCAAAATTCATGCATCTGTTGTTCATTGAGTTTCTAAAAGAGCATAAATTTAACCAATCTTTAAACATGAAGAACCCAGTCTGAAGTAACATCTCAAGGATGTCAGGGAGGGCATAGTGCTGAAAATTAGTTATAATTACATAGTTATAATTACATGTTTGGCTTAAATTCATCAAATAAAGCAAATTCACCAAACAGAATGGAACCGTTCCCCTGGACTATGTGCTTGCTGTCAGGATGTCTTCCTCACATTTCCTGAAGGATTTCCTGAAGGATGAAGGATTACCTGAGCCACCAGCTTGGCCAGCATACCAGGCAAACATGGGAATTTCTTTGGTAGTATCCACTGATAGATATCCACTGATAGAACTCAGCCAGGTTGGTCTGGGCTTGTATCACTGGGGTTGCACCACCATCCAGCACTGGCTGCCAGAGGGGCCACAGGATGAAGGCACCGAAGGACCACCCTCCTCCCCCGCACATGCCAAAGGATTAGAGATGCTGAAACTATTTCCATGATAACTTTAGAGGATGGGCTTGCTGAAGGAACAACTGAAGGCTTTCCCTACTTATGCAGGCAAGCAGTCACGTAAGCAAAGCAGGACAGAAATAAAATGAAGTATTATTCAAATAGAAAGCACTTTGCAGCACAAAAGCCTGTGGAATATTTGCAGAATTCTATGAAGTTGGTGGTTTGGGGTTTTTTGTGTCTACGAAGCTCTCAGGACTGAGAGAGAAGATTAAGGATCACAGAGGTATTGATTTCCAAGTACGGTGATACTGACACTGCCCAAAAATCTTGTCCACAACATTCTCTTCACAAAAAGGCCATTAAACTTAACTGCTTTAAGGTTCTCAATAGAACTCTAAAAAATACCCTGGCTGTCTTGCACACATCAAAAACAAATGGCTGAATAATGTATAGTATTTTTAAGCAAGCAATAGGTATTTGAGAATCCCATCAGGCGCTTTCCAGGTACCTCTGCAATATCCCAGCCCAGCTGCAGCGCTGCAGGTGGGAAGCTCCCAGCTAAAGGTACTGGCACTACTTCCAGAAGGGTCTGCAGTGACCCCAGGGAGAGCCCCAGCAAGCAAAGCTTATGATGGAAGTCAAGCACAAGGACAAGGATGCCCTTCTCCACCCATCTTGTGGCTGGCATTTGAAAAATGAACATTTACTGCCTAGATAACATCAAGGCCTAAAAAGGGCAGAAAGCAAAGCTGTAACACTCATTACACCTAAAAATGGCTCAAAAATTACATACTACATTCAAATGTCTAATGCTCAGCATGGCATTACATGGGCAGAAGGATTATTCCAACTTATAAAGGGTTTTTAAAAAATATACGTATCTTCGTAAATCTGCGTCTTTAAAAAATATGTTTGTTCAAAGCAATGTGTGGAATCCCAGGCTGCACTGCTGCAGCAAGGCTGTTCACACACGAAGTTCAAAATCTTTACAACAACACCGGCCTTATGTTGGGACTTCAGGGAACCTGTCAGGAACAATAACTGTCTTGCAGATTTAATGTTTTTAAATTATCTAAAATAAGTCTTCAAGCAGTCTACACCACACAGATGACTTAATCCAATCTGCAGTATATTACAAGTTTCCAATTTCATCTCCTGTGCCTGCTAATGTAATGACATAAACTTGGGCAGTGCAGAAATACAAAAAGTTGTTTGATTAACACAATCATGAACAGACTATCTGCATTTCCCTCGAGTGATAGAAACATTAATAGAATAAATAATTAAAGAAACTTATCCCAGGCCAGTAAGGTTATGGCACATTGCAACCAGAAGTATTCAGTCACAATAAAAGGAATTAAGCATTAAAATAGGAAGACACAATAAGCAAATTGCTCCCTTACTAATAGAAGTTACTTTCCACTTCATAATTAAATCAACATGTCTTTGAAACTTTTGTGACAACGTATCTAATTAAGTTACAGAAATGATCACACTCACTATTTACTCCATAATGTCTTCATAGCATGTTAAAATCAAATTGCAAATTATGAGCCCACATTATTTTACAATAAATCAGCACATACGAGACTACTTTGATAAATCTTATGAACACCACCAGAAAGATTTTTTTTTTCCAGAGTTATTACAACAGCTGACTTGCATTTGCCTCCTACGCTGACTGCATGAACTTAAAATCAGAGGTAATTTAACTCGTGATTTTTTCACACACTACTTGTATAACAACTAAAACATGCAAAACCAGCATTTCCAAAGCCCAGCCAAATTCAGAAAAGTGTAAAGTTTGGCAGGTCAGCCTGGAAGAATCGCAACACTTCACATGCACTTCATAGTCCTTCTCTACAAATGCTCAAATTATTTACTTCCTAAAACTTGCAGGGCTCAGCAGTAGGATTTCAGCAGTGGAGAGGAGCAGCCCCTCGGGATGAGGATGTTCCTCAGTTCCCCAAGCAGCTGCATGCTCAGAAGGAATCAACACCAATGCAATTGCCAACTTCCATTCAGAGCACTGCCTCTGATAACTTCAGCCGAATTTTTGTCTCCCTTGCTCACATTAAAAAGATGCTTTATTCAGGTAATTTTTCAGGTTCATGCAATGGGAATAACCATAAAGTTAATGGGCACATCTCCGTTGCTGCAAATCTACATAATCCAGTGAAGTGGAGCCACCACGACTGAAGATTTGGCCTCAAGTCAGAATCAACACTAATAAATATAACAATGACAGCCTGAACACTCCCGTGCCTTCATAGGATGCTCTCAGAGATTTCCACAAATTCCTGACCTTTACTTTCTAATACAGATCAGTATTGAGAACTAATGTACACCAGAACAAGACACAAACTCGTTTCTTGAGCATTCTCCTCCATTTCAAAATGCTCAGCTCCTGAACTCAAAAAAACCAGATAAAATTACACTTAAAATCCAGAAAGGTCACCCTACTTCACTCAAATAAGGTAAACATTTCCCAGTTTTGATATGATGAACAGACCACCACTGTTGAAGATTCAAAATCTTAAACCTAGGAAAATAATTTTAAATATGTTGAAGGTATAGCTGTAATAAAGCCAGGGGTTCTGCAGCCTCTGCAGCTTCAAAAGGCCATTCTTTACCAGACGATTATAAAAGATAAATGAACACACACACAAAATATACAAATTTCATTTTCAATTTGGTAACCATGGGGAACACAGACCTGCCGTGCCTTAATGGAAAGCCATTTGCTACCACAGCACTTTTTGACACAGCTTGCCAAAGGAGAGAACAAGGTGTTGCAAATAAGCCAGCTGGGACACTGAAACACCACTCAATAGATACTGAAAAATTACAACAGGTCACTCTAACAACCACGAGATGGAATAATTTAACTGTATGACACTATTGCTTCTCAGATAATCCTATTAAGTTGCTATAAATCCCCATGAAAAAAATCTAGAATTGCAGAAGGATTTTATAGATTCAATCTGAAAAATCTACCGGGACGAAAATTCCCCTCAAATACGTAAAACTTCAAGTGTGGTTGGTTTGGTGGGTTTTTTTTCTTTTCAGATTTACCATCTGTACTGCCATGAGCATGGGGAAATGGCCTACACTTCCCAGCCTACTAAAAAAGAAAATAATCTGAATTCCAGTTTTGCAGAGTTAGATGTTTAAGTGCCTTATTCCCATACTTTTGACTGCAAATTTCCACTACTTTCTTCTTCCAGTTCACTGAAATTGTTCATAAAGCAAATACTCTAATTTTAGATAAGAACTACCAACAAATGCGATTTTGGAATTTTTACGGGTCGATTTTTCAGCTGAGTAGCTGCTCTCAAAACCTGTGAGCTGCAACGACTGCTCATATTTTGTAAAGCTACATCAGATCAAAGCATTCTCTTGTGTAACGCGATGTTCCCAACAGTACCTGGTAGCAGATAATCATAAAAGAATGCAAGAAATGCATCACGTGGGGGTATTGTATTTATAACCTCCCATGCAAATGTCTTTTTTTTTTTACCCTCAAACTTTGTCCAGACTGAGTTTTAAAAATGTTTTCATATGCTGAGGATTTCAGAGCTCGTTTCAGTCCAGTAAGAGCCGAGCTGTGGCACCCGCACACACCAACTGCTCAGCAGATGCACCAGCACTTCCCACACTTGCAGAAACAGGAGTTATTTGTGTCCATCACACACAGTGTGCACACACAGGAAACACTCAGGAAATACCACCTGCCCAAGCCACATCTGCTGAAATTTTAATTACATGTTCCTGTTAATGAGGGCACTCCACTGGGCTGGTCTCCAACCTGCCCGGTTGGATTTCCCACGGTCTGAACTGATGGCCACAGATTTTCTGCTCCCAAAATATATAAATAAATAAATTCAGGTCCAAGAGAGGGTAAATATTTATCAGGAAGTGAGAGAAACATGCTCATGGTGCCAACAGTTGCATGCAGGATCCTGAAGCACCTCAGGCTCTTCAGGTTACATTGCAAGGTCACCAGCATCTGCTGCAGAAAGCTGGTCGATGAAATGACCTCTGTGACATCTACCATCAGTCTTCACGAATTCTGGATACTCTGGGCATATTTCTAGCAGTAGTAATAATAATAATAACAACAATAATTTATTATTTATATTAATTATAAAATATTTTCTAATACTAATTATTATTATCCTAATACTTAATTCCACAGAAAGAGGAAAGAGAAAATAACTTTTCATTGTGTATGTCAACTCTGAAGAAGTCACTGCCACGTTCCACTGTTCCCTTTGGTTACAGGAGTGACACACTTCCCTTTTAGCAAAGCAAGGAAACCTCTCTTCTCCTTAACACAAAACTTCAAATACTTACCACAAACTGGACTGATCTACTCCTCACACATTTATTCTATTTATTACAATAAACTGCTTTCAACAGATGAACTGTTGGCAAAAAAAGTTCTCTCAAAATACATAATGAAGATATCTACACAGGAAACCTCTTTTGTTATTATTATTAAAGGAGGTCTTGTTTGAAAGATGATCTCTCAAAATGATGCATATTATGCACATAACATGCCCACAACTACAGTTTTCTTACTAACTTTCATAGTTGCTAAATTTCAGTCACAGGAGACAGGTTTTCCTCTGTGGTACACAGGATTGTGTGCATGCGTAACATCACAAGCTGTATCTTTGCACAGTCCCACCCAAAGTGCTTTAAACAACCTGGATGACTTAACCTAAACCTTTATTTTGGACATACAAGGATATCTTAGCCTCTGCTTTAAATGCAGCACAGGGAATATAATTCTATTCAAAGCTTATAGATCTAATTATTTAACGAAGGGTTTTACTCTAATTTCTCCTAACACGAGGGAAGCAGCAGCTCCAAGCAGCTGTGCCCTGCATTTTCCAGCAGGTTACGATGCCGAGGGCGATGCCGAGCCACAGCAGAAGGAGGACGGGGAAAAGACAATCCCTCACCTTGAAAGTGTTTGCATATAACCCTGCATTCACTGGCAGAGCACTGACCCAGCAAAACTTCAGTGATATAATCTTCTTTTCTTCCCAGACCACAGGGAATGTGTCAGCGTCTCAATAAAATGTGACCAGCTGCATAATCAAGTCCAAGTGGTTCCTTTTACTGTCGGAGACAATTAGGTTTACTTCCAGCAAGAGACCGTTTCTGTGTGGATGTGAATAGCAGTGGATGGTTCTTTTTCTATACAGAAAACCTATTGATCAAAAAACCCCCTTGAAACCTTGCTTTTTATACAGGAAATCTGCTGATCAAAAAAAAAAAAAAAAGAAAAAAATCTCAATACTGCTCAACTGGCAGTATTTTATTCCCTTCAATTGCCAATCATTAGATTACACTGTGAACTCTAAAGTAATTACACTGAATGTGTCATTCTGATGGCACTGGACATCTTTATTGGAACTGTATGATTTAACTTTTAAATAATACCTCAGTTCTCAAAGGACAATGAGGAATTAAGAGGGCATGCTAACCCAAAAAAAAACCAAAAAAAGCCCCAAACCAAACCAAAAATCAACACAACTTGGCAATGCTTAGAAAAGCTACCTATTATTTAAAGATTGAGTATTACTTTGAATTAGATAAACTCCCAAATAAATGTTTATTTTTAGAATTTAAAAAGAACATTAAAAACTTTAATTTCTTTCATGAATTCAGGAAGTTAACCTCATATACAGGAACACCTAAGACAGCCACAAGATGATGCCATGTAACCTTCCTCTTACCAGCCTCATTTTCTTACCAGCATATGTTAATTTACCAGTACAATTCTAATAAAATTGCAAAGATTCTTGGCTGATACTTCAGCTTGGATATTTTACAAAAGTATTTAAAAGTTCAGTAGAGTGCATTGGTTAAAATGAAAACTGCAGATTAAAAGAAAAAAAAAGGGGGGGAGAAAGGATAAAATACAATCTCCACATGCTTATGTAAGAAAAGTGTTATCACAAATGCCATAATACATGGCTTAGTTCTGATAATCTCCATCTCACCAGCTGAACTGTGTTTCAGATGCATTTGTGTTTATCTGAAAGCACTGACAGCTTCCAAGTAACCCTTCAGTTCTAATATACAACTGAGGAAATCAGCACTGATAACCAACACACTGTCCTGAAGTTATTTACACTGTACAACAAATCCAACTGCTTGTGGATAAACTAAAAGCTCTCTCCAAAGGAGCAGGCATAAAATCTTATAGACAGCCTTGGGAAGAGGCCACAGGAGATCATTTGGTTCGAGGCAGGCTCAGCTCACCCCACTGCCACTCCAGGCATTTGTTTTCCTGCCCTTTTCCAAAGATATAAACCTCTTGTCCATCCTAAATAATCACCCTGCTGCATTTAGACACACTGCATTTTTCTCCTTTCCTGCACTCATGTTGAGAACAGACTAATCTTTTTCTCTCTGCAGTTTTTTTTTTTTTACATACTTTAGGATTGCTCCTATGGCCTTCCCACAACTTATCTTGTTTTAAAATCAAATTTCCTCAGCCTTTTTATCCATTTCCTAAGACCTACTGCTCCTGAAATCTCCAATTGCCCTCCCTGACCTGTTCTGGCCCCTTTCCAGCCTGTCCCCAGTCCTCCTGAAGCAGAAGTCCAACAAAAGGCCACTCTGAGTATGCCATTTGCACTGAAAATGAAGGATTAGTATCCAATTATCATTTGCCTCCATAAAATTCAATTATTATCCCTCTGCTGTCCTTTATTTTGATTTCAACTCTGTACCTCTCCAGTAAGTTCATCGACTCCTTCAGCTCTGCTGACCTCAAAGGGGCCTCATCATTTCATCACTCATTTGCTTCAAGAAGGAATGGTTCTGAATACATCTTTATGAACTGTGTAAAACAGCTCAGATTTTCAAAGTGCTGAGAATCCACTGTTAAAAATGCATTCACCCCTCCCCCCCAAAAACCAAAAAAGTTCCCAAAAGGCAACTAAGCTTAAGTGCAAGACTTGCAGAATTGTTCTCTCTGCCCCACTCCAGATTTCACTGTATGGACACTAGAAGGACAAACGTTTTAAAGCAGGCAAAATTCGAAGTGTTTGCTTCCTCAGTTCTAAGCCTCTGCTGATGTCAAGTCTGGGGCTGATCTGAGATTTTGCTTCCTAACTCATCACTCCATTTGCAATGAGAATCCTGTAAGCTTGCTCTCAGTACAGCAAATCTCTTGAAACCACCTGCACAGTCTACTCCAGGTCCACACAGAAAGGTCCTTTCTGTCCTTCCTAAGGCTGATCTACCCACTTCATCTCTTCCCAGCAGTCCCAGTAAATTCCAAACGTCCCTGAGGGGCACATTTATAACACTTGGGTATCCATGGCAAAATGTAGGTGTCACAGTGCAGAGATTTCTAGAAAAATGACCAGAAAAGTACCTGACCTGCTCCTTCTCCACCTTCTCCTTAGACATGTTTTGTATGCAACATTCCCTCTTGTCACTGGCATGCCCAAGAGTACCTCACTCCCCCCAAAGCCATCTATTTATCCGTATTTCCCTGCCTGTTCCAGACTTCCCTCAGACTTCTGGCCCTTCTCTAGCTGAAAATGAAATAAATCACACAAAGTGTCCCCAGAACAGCAGGCGCTGGTTTCAGGGGGTAAAACTTACACTGTCTAACTCACTTTAAACATCTCTAAAAATCTAACAAAAATTTCAAAGCCCAGTTTCAGGCAAACACAGCACAAATAAAAGACCAAGACAACAGCAATACACAGATGCTCAGGAACTGGAATCAAGGCTGAAAAATGCCCCCTACTATTCAGCACAATTTGATGTGCAATCACCTGGACTGCTCACTGCCAGGACAAATGGATGTTGTAGTGCAGTGATGGTTCAACCCAAAGGCCAGAGTGGGCTGGCTGTTGCTAGGCAGTAAAAGTGCTCTAGTCCAAAGCTGCAGTATCAATTAAGTCTTTTGGGAAAAGAAAGATTAAAAGCACAGTCATTATATATATCAATAGAAAACTTCTGTACAATTTTTTGTCTCGCTTTCTGCAAATATATTACAAGTCTGAGTTTGCTGTCAATGTGGTGTGTTAAGGAAGCCACAGACAGGCACGAGGACACAAAAAGGGATTCAGGAATTCATCAGTGGAGCAGGTTTTCACGGGGTACTCACATAGAGAACACAGTCAAGTTATCTCCACTGCAGAAAAAAATAGTGTCGTGGCCATGCTGCACTGCTTCTTACATCTACTATGAAGACAAAGTCATCTATTGAACTATCAAGTAGCTGGAGGAACTGTGGGAGGCAGATGGTCTATTTGTTATTAGCATGACATGACTACTCGTATTCTTGGTAACAAACTACCCACGTGGATTATGCAGACACAACATTTCACCTCCGAGTTTCCTAAGAATCTGTGACATTAACACATATGACACATTCACTGACATATAAAAAGGATAAATATCACAGTGGAAAAACCAGTAAGGGGTTATAGAAATATATTCAATTGAGCTGAACCATACAGAGCAGCTTCAGATTTTTTTAAGCAGGGGACAAAGAAAACGTCAAACCACAACTTTTGCAGTGTAGCCACAATCAAAACTGCATGAACAGAAAAAAAAAAATAAAAATTGAAAAATTGTAACTATACCTGAAGCAATAGGCACTACAACAGAGGCATCTGTACAGTCCGTGTTTTGAGAAAACCGAAGATAAATTGAATTTTTGTGTTTTATTGGAAACCTTCAGAAAACAAATCTAGCTTACTTAGCAAATGCAGGAACCCAGTGAGTGTTTCACTGCAGCCTAATGAATATCGTGTCCCTTCTTCAACTTCTTCCTCCACTCACTCCCAAAGTGGTTCAGGATTTACAATGTATGTTGTGCCTATTCACTGGCACTTTCACTGCAGGCAGAATTCTGCCAGAAAGAGGAAAACACGAGAGTGAAAGACTCAACAATTCACGTGCATTTATTCCTTGGAGCAGCACACTGAAATACCCAGTCATGGATTTTGCACACATTTACTTTAATTAACTGATTTAAACTGTACGAGTGCAAATCCATACACGGACGTCATTTTGAAGTAGTTGTTCTGCTTAATGATGAACCACTGAAGGCTTTTCTTTCTGCAAATTTTCTTCTGGCTGCAAAAATTCCCACAAGCAGTGTCCGTAACTCCACTGCCACAGGGCAGTGACACCTCACCCCTGCACCCACTGCAACCTCTCCCCCAACCCCAGTTAAACCCATACTCAAGTAAACTCCCTTTAAACAAAAATATATATGCCTAAATGTACATCAGCTTCTTCAGTTTATTCCAGAACAGACACAAGGACAACCAGGACAGCATTCACTTCTGAATTTTGGTTAGATGCTTCAGCAAATTACTCTGAATTAAAACTTCACTCTACTTGCAACAATTACTATGAGACCTGAGCAACTTGGGACATGTTAGAAGGCAAGAAGGAGGAGAAGTACATTATTGTGAGTCTTGCTACTGAAGAAAATACAATCTGGAAGTGCATGCAATACTGAATGAAACGAATTGTGGATTTTATTAAATCTGATCTCCAATTAAAACAAGTATCACATGTGGTTAAGCCTTAGAAACTTTTTTAATCATTGTAACAGAGAACACAAGGGAAGATGCTAAGCATATTTTCAGTGAAGAGTTTTTTCAACAAAATACAATATTAGCTGTGATATTTATGTAAGCAATATCTTCCAGAGTGCCAACAGGATTTAGGAAAGTAAAAAGACTTAGGCTTCTCTTTGGAATTGCTTGTGGGATCATCTTTTCTTATAGACTGTTAGAAAAAGCAAATTTCCTTAGCAATCGGTGGAAATGCTGTATCAATGCAGAGTCTGTTTATACACAGAGGGAGCACAAAAAGGCTCCAGTCACCCAAATATGTGCTGGTCGCTGTGAATTGGGGTAAAGTTTGCTTCTCTATCTACTCTGTCAGGACTGTCAAACCCTGCCTGTACCTTCTGCTCTTTCTGAGGTTTTGAGATTTGCTTTGGGTTGTGGGCATGAAGGAGGGTCACCTCACGTCACACACTTTTTGTAACATTCTTGGGAGCTTTTCTACCACTTCTCCTCACCATCCTCCCCTTCCCACTGCAAACTGTCCTTTGGTTACCCCAGTCTTTGATGGCTTCACATCCGCTCTCCTGCATTACCACATTTCACTCCTGAAATGTCCCTTGTCAGCTGCAGCCCACTATTCCCCTATAACATATTGCTCTGTGTGCTAAGCTGACAGGATCAGCAAACAAATAATATAATGCATTTGAGCCTTGGGATTGAATAAATGACTGATGAGACAAATACACCTTGACTGGAGGAAGAAAGAAAGAAAGAAAAAGAACTCAGTTTGACAGGGGAGCTGGACCACGTCTGCCTCCCCCAGCCTTTCATCCTGCATATCACAAGAGAAACACTCCAGAAGCATTGGCTTATAAAAATAATTTACTCACAATATCCAGATGGTGAGTGGGGAGAGGAGTAGCCTAGCTGCTGGAAGTGTTTTCCCACCTTGTATTCAGATTTTAAAGTTTTAGATAAAAGTGATGTCACCTGAGGTGACTCGGCAGTCTGTGCCCACAGGTTTGCTCTCTAGGCTAGCAGGGGGTACAAATTTGTATAAAACTGAGTAAAATCTTTTTCTACCCCAATAGTAAGGTCCTAAATTTTATTTAACAATATCACTCATAGTCTTCATGACCAATACAGCATCTTTCTTTTGGAGGAACAAAACCCAGCTTACTAAAGGTTTGGATAATTTGGGTTTGTTTGGTTTTTTTTTTTTTTTTGGGGGGGGGGTGGTGG
>VZRQ01002421.1:819736-836688 GCA_013397975.1 Machaerirhynchus nigripectus | reverse complement strand
GGGTGGGTGAAAGTCATTATAAGATTTTACATAATTCTATTACCCAAGGCAGATGTGAACATTTAGAGAGTTGAGAGATGGAAAATAAGAATAATCTTGCTCTGCATCATCTTATCTTCTCTTCACCTTGGCCACAAATATTAGGAAATGTGATTTAATGGCACATTTATATGAAGACAACAACAGCTTTATGGCTTACTATACGCTACATTGCTAGAATGCATTTCTTAAATCATCAACAAAATTACCCTCTCCTAGCTATGCATTTAATCTACCTCTCAGCAACTGGAAAGACTGAATTAATCAAATTAGCCACAGCCAGTATTTCTTTTTACTTTTTTAAATGGATGATTAACATTAGAATCTCAGATACATATTTAGACATATAAATGAATAAAATTTTGAATTAAAAATGGTGAGCACTGAAAATTAGGTCACCTACGCAGGAGTTTTATTAAAGACTTAAGTATAGTTAAGACTATTTCCTCCTCAGTTAGAACATTTTCCCGTGGGACACTGGCAAGTCCGCAGAACTGGATATTCCTAAGGACAAGACAGTACCCGAATGGTTCATCCTTTTCTACCCACTGAGGGCGCAGCCCTAAGTCTCAAGAGCCCAAGTGCTCTGCCTGCCAATATCTGCTGCCTTACCAGTACTGAAAACCCACCCAATAAACCCACCCACCTCCAGCCTCCCCTGAAGGGATTCCCATCCCAAGCCCTTCCCTACCCCTCTGCCTCCATCTGAAAATCCCTGTTTGTTCAGCTGTGCTGATGGAACAATGAACCCACCTCAGCCAGAGCGGTCTAGGGGGATTATTTACACAATTTAAACACTATATATTTGTTAATCGAGCTAATCCAAGAGATAGGGAAATATTTTTGTGCAGCAAACCCACTCCCTAAGACTAATTATAATTTTTTAATAAGCCACCATCCAATGTATGTTGGATGCCAGCATTTTTTGGGCACCCACAGTAGGCACTGGCTATTCTGTTTCCTGAAATGAAACCAGCACATCAAAACCTTCTAGCCGAATGGGCCTGACCTTTGTAAAGCAGTGCTATCAATAAGATAAAATAAACTGCAGGACTCCAGTAACCAGGTTAAAAACTCAGTAAATAGCCAGGAGACGACACGAAATGAGACCAAGTGGTCTGTGCGTAATGAAGCAGACGATATTCTAAAATTGAATCAGCTTCCAATAGCCAACATCTGCTTTTAAAACACAGAGATACATCTGCATTGGCAAATGAAAAGGCAGAAAGTGTATTTAAAGGCAGTCAAAGGCACACCGTTTCTATGCATTCGTATTCCAGAACAATGATGCATGAAATAATGGTTGTTAATACACAGGTTTGAACATGCTGCCAAATTAAGGATAAACCCCAAACCATATTGACTGCAAGAGGAAAATACCCACTTTTCTACCTATAAACGTGCAGGTCTCTTACATGAACATATAATTGTAAGAGCAAATTTTCACAATTGCATTTTCTTAGTTCAGAAGTCAGAGGGATTTGCAGAATACATATAAACCCACAGGAACACCTGGTAAGCCACGCACACGTGTGTGCTTGTGTGGGCACACAGCATCAGCGCCAGGACTGGAAGGAGCCTGACACCTGCTTCAGCTGCTGCTTCAGCTACTTTCCAGTTTAAGGCAGATTGCAGAACACCAGAAGATTTCCATGCAACTCTTGATGACAGCAAGATGTTTGGAACACAACCTGCTTTCTCTGCCCCTGAACACTTGTAGCTGCAGCTCCACTTGTCTCCTGCCAGCTGCAGCACAAACCCCAGGAGACCCAGTTGCCCCGGGCTGCTCCAGCCTCATTCACCACAGCCTGGCAGAGAGACCCACAACAGCTTTTCAGCTGCTGTTAGATGATTACAGAGGAATTTTCAGTAAAAATAATTTTTTTTTTTTAAAAATCCACTATCTAACAAGGTCAAAAACTTAATGTAAGCTCCTAACATGACAAAATTACAGGATCGCCTCACATACATTGAACTCTGTCTCTCCAGGTTAATTGCAGAGCAAAGCTGTGCCCCCGTACTGAAGCCCCCAAAGTTATGGTACCACACAAAGGGTAGAGTTTAGATTAATCAAAGCCATTTTACATGCTATCTTCACACTCATCAGTTCCATAATGTGACAGAGACATTCACACTACTAAACACCATCAAATGCTTAAAAGAAATTACAGCATTATTGCCATATGCTCCAAAAATCTCCCAGTGCAAAATAAACTGTAATTCTTTTGCAGTACTCATAGGAAGTGATCAATTCAAAGAGACACTAGTTTCTACCAAAAATATATTTATGAGCCACTAATGTACAAAATTCTTTTAAGCAACCTAACCAGTATTTTGCCCACACTCCAAAACCAGGTGGACCACTGATGTACAAAGGATTTTCTTCTAAGTAGCCTCCCTCAGTAGACAACTACTGAATTTTTATACATCTTCCTTATGTAACTAAAAACAGAAAAATAATACACTCAAAACCATAGAAGCCACTTGCATAAAAAGCTTTAAAGAGCCTGAAATAGACAGATAGGTGAACTTAATCTGATTACCCACATCCAATCAAGGATTTCATATAATAACAGGTTGGGTTATCAGACAATTCCTGCCAAGTGTATCATTAGAAACGTTAATAAAATGAAAGGTTGCAGTTGTCAGCTGATGAGTGCACTGTAAATGTGGCATCACACATACAATCACAAGGAGACAACATGTAATGACTTATTTTTGAGAGTGGGAGACTATCAATATCACAAGAATTTTAACACTGATTTTTCCTATCTCCTAATCCAGGCGCACTCAGGAAGAAGTGGTAACTGAAACATTCAGAAGGGTTTTGGGATCCCTGACTGTACCAATGCTTTTAGTCCTCACAATACCCAGCACAAGTTTGGCACATCCCCCAAAAAAGGTCCAGTCAGTGCTTCAAACGTATAAAATACAGCTTAAAGCAATTTCAGAAACAGAAGCTGGAGAAGAGGAGCAAAAGCACAAGGCACAACACGCTGCCAACATCCCATTGTGTATTAACCAACTCTCATTTTAGGCATATCCATGTAACGTGACCTACCATCAGCAAGATTTTTATAGGGTATTACTCAGACAAGCAAATTGTACTTGAAATGTCATGCGTGGTTCACAGTGGAGCCTTTCCCCCCAGCTTTATTCCCAAACTCCTATAGAAGTGCCTGCAGCAACAAATAAGAAGTTTCCAGCCATGCAAATCTGTTTTGCATTTAATCTCAAGTCTTAGCTCCTGGAATGCTGAGACGATGTCAGATTTTCAGCTTTTATTAAAAAATATTTTAGCTGTTTGGCTTACAAAGGACAACATAACAGAAATGAACCGAGAACACTCAGCAGTCAGATAACAAATTAAAAAGTATTCCTATTTAGATATAATTACTTTCATTGCTTGAGCAAGTAACAATAGAAAGCAGATGAATCACTCTGCCTTGTGGTGTTGACAACACTGCTTTGTGCGATATTAAAAACAAAATTTAAGGCAGTGAGACAGCAGCACAGAGGGACGTGGTCTCGTGTGTCTTTGGTTGGATGTTTCCCTGCACTGCTGGTGACGAGCAGCTTTGGGCCACCACTGCAGGGTCCCAGCAGCAATGTCACTCACTGCCAGCCAGCTCTGCTGCCTTTGGGGTCCCTTTCCTGGTGGCAGCTCAGAGGATTCGAGAGGCACAGAGCCACTAGAACACATTTAATACACACAGGGCTTTGGACGCTGCCAGGAATGGCTGCACAACTCTGGTCTAGGCACGTGGGCACAGTGAAAATAAATAAAAGCAGTATTTGGAATAATATTTTATTCCACTACACCCCACGCTTGCTGGACAGCTGCTGCATGCCACACTGCAGGAGCTGTGTTTCTGTAAAGAGAGGAGAAAACCAAAGGGGTCTGGAGCACTGCAAACCCTGCTTTGATTTACAGTGAGGAGAGGAAAAGGCTATAATAAGAGATGTATAAACCCCTCTCGCTTGCTGTAATATAAAGAAAACTATTCTAAACAACAAGCCTATTCTGGAAAACCCCTAGGCTAACAATTTAATTTCTGACTGCAGGGATATTACCTTGTTAAATCAACAGTCAGTGAAAGGCTTTTACTTCTCCCTGCAAATGCATTCTCAATCCTTCCCTTTCCCACTGTACTCCTGCCACCAGATGGAGGGCACATCACGTGGCACTCGCAGGGGAACGAGCAGCCACCACCTTTCCTGTGGCTCTCGACTCTTTCCAAACAAATAAATATCGTTTAAAGTTAGTGTCTGCACTGAGACTGGAGGGAGTATTTGGGCCAGCAGCACGAGGACACAGCGAGCGGTCCCTCGCACGCCGTTCCTGGTGGAAAAGCCATACAGCAGCGGTTTTATGAGGAATAAAGTCATTCATTTGAAACTGGGCTGAGAATATAACAGTAATTTATGTAGTTACCAGTTACAGTCTTTAGATTAGGAGATGATAGCCAGCCAATGCAAGATTTATTCTTTCAAAAGGCATTTCTTTCTTGGAACAGAGAGCAAGGCAAGGAGCGCATAGCTTTTTTGTAGGCATTGTATACATTGTGAATAAATTTACTGCAGAAAAAGGGAAAACAGTTTAACTCTTCAACCATCTGCTAAAGTGTGACCCTGCTAATTTAAGATACAGTAAAGCAATTTTGATGAAAGCAGAAATTATAACAACTTCAGTGAGAACTCAGAATCAGCTGAAAATAGGAGTGAGAAAACTTCTATTTATGTCTGGAAAACTCCCATATATTCCTTATTCACCCAGTCTCTGGAACTGAATAAAAATGTTTTCTTCTCCTGTTGCTTCTGACAGATTAAGCAATTCCAGAGTTGCCCATAATTAATTTTGGCATGAAGGTAACTACCCTTGCACAGTCTGGAAGACAAATGAAGTGTCAGAGAAAGGCACCCCAGAGTAATTTGTTTCTTGCCTTATCTACAAGAAACAGGTGTAATTTTTTACCAGGTGTGATAGGACAGCACTAGACAGTGACTCATCACTACCCACTGAATGTAAACCTACAAGAAATACTTCGAGCACTAAGTAAAGAGTAGGGAGGAAAATACAAAAATCAATTAGTAAAACAAAACAATCTGACCCCCTGCCCAGAACCCCAAACATGCCTTAGGTGAGCATCACACATCCAAGCCATTATGGAGGTTGAGGATCTGCAAGGAAGCAGCCAAGGAAATCCTGCTGATTGGAGATCCTGGTGCCTGGGCTGCAGGTATCACCCACATCACTGTCCCTACGGCTGTGACTCACTCTATCCACCCATCTCCAGGGCTGGACAGTCTGAAGCAAGTCAGGGACAGATCAGGACATGACACCAACAATAGTTTGGTTTCCCTGACCATCATCATACGCTGGTGCCTGCTAAGGATAGGAACAGCCTCTCTTCTGGCACCTTTTCCCTTGGGAAGGGCAGGGACCCTACACTTTGGGTGAAGCAGCAGTGGGGTGACCCAAATGCCCACCCCTTGCTTCCCTTTCCCAGAGAGCAGGGTGCCAGCTGAACAAAAAGCCACCAAGAAGGACAAGGCCACACAGGTGCAGACTGGGATCCTGGGATGCCACTATGGGATTACCAGGGAGAGATGCTGCTGTGTGAGGTGGGATGTTATTTATTAACACCAGAAGTACAAACCTGTCATGCCCAAGCTTTCCTTTCTTGTGTACCTCACCTCTCCCCTATCATCTTAAATCCTGCTATTCTCTCTCTCTTTTCTCAACTCAAGATTACTTTTGGTTGTCTTATCAGCCTCCTCCAGACTGATAGTTTCAAAAGCAGATATATCCTCGACGCGTGTCTGACGGGTTTGGCCTCACTTTTTATGACACTTGTGCTGACAGCACATCGCCACCACAGATACACACAACTGCAGCTGAACAAGCCCAAGGACTCTGCAACCAGAAAAAACAAAACTTTTCTTCCTTTTATATGAAGATTTCCATTGTGAACTTTCCACTAAATACAGATTATGAGCCCAGTGAATTTTATACAGGCACAGTGTGTTAGTGAGTCAGTCAGTGCAGATCCAGAAGGTGGGCAAAAGTGTCAATTTCAGTCAAAAACTGAAATGGAAATAACAACTTAGTATTATTAAACATGTGTTACCCACCCTTTTACTCTCCAAAATGTAATTTTTCAAAATTTCAATCAGCTTTTCCCTGAGCAGAAAAGAAGGGAAAACCATTGTTTACCCCCACTCTCTGAATCACTTGGAAATCAAGGTCAATCACATCAAAGCTCTGACATACACAGTCCTTATTCTCGGACCTGGAGAAATTAGTGTCCTATCTGACACTCCAGCTAAATCCAGACTGACTTCCAAACCCAGGAGATCGAAGAGGAGCTGAGCAATCAACGCCTGTTACGATTTTTACAGCTGTGGGTTCCAGTGCTCCTCATTTCAATTCAGCATCACCTGAACACAAACTGTCTCAGGAAAAAAAAGGAAAACCAACAAAAGCCACTTTTAATTCACAAAGCCCACCAAAAATGTTAATAATTACTGCAGAGTAAACAGAAAGTGAAGTAAGAATTTAGGATATCAGTAAGTCATCAAAAAGTGGTAAAAAGCATGGCTGTCTCAATTCAGCACAAAATTACTTTCATTGCCCATGACGTTCACAAAAGCATCAGCAGCAGTCAAGAAGCAGAGAAAAAAATTACCAAAACCATCCTAGTGACTAAGAGTTTTTTCAGAGAAGAGCAAGAATAAATGTTACCTGGAATAAATGGTTTCAGAGAATTTCCACAGAGGCTGTAATTTTCTAAAGCTGCCAATATGAAACATTCAATACCGCTGATTAGATATTCGAAAAAGAAAACTAAAAAAGCTTTGAATAAGTGTACTCATTTTAAGTGGTAGTAAAACTAAAACCAGAAGAAAATAATACTCTTGTATACACACATATGAAGAGGTAAGGATTAAAACTGAAAGAGGATATGCAACAACCTAGCCAGGTTTTATCCACACCGTGTTAACTTCAAATTTCCATATTACAATGACGGCACATCAACTGATTATTATACATGTGTTCTGCTGATCATTTTCCAAGTTATTCACCTGAATACAGCTTATTCATTAAACTAAGTACTTTTTTGTTGTTGTTGTTTTGGTTAGGTTTTTTTAAAAATTAATAATGTCAATGTGACTAAAGGCAGGAAAAGGAGAGAACAGATTTCTCATTTTCAGATTTGTTGATCAAAGGTAGTTTAGCAATTATGTTATCAGCTACAAAATAAAATCAAATCCCTCTGAAAGCCATAAAAATCTGATGTGTATCGATAATAGAAAATAGTTTAAAGAAAATTTCAAATGAGTGTATAAAGGTTATTTCTGTCAAAACAAGCAGTCTCTTGGACTTTGTGCATTCATTGCATGAGCTGAATATGCAGTAAGTAACTTCTCATCTGCTTATTAAGAAATCTGTTTGAATTTAAGCTGAATTTAAATGGAATATGAAGACATATTTGCTGTCTTTTTAAAATCATCAGTAATAAACCAATCACTACAAATTCAAAAAGGAACAGCTGCTTATTAAAGGAACAGCACAGTACAGGTCACCGATAAAAAAAGGTTTGTTTCATTAAATAATGTTCTGTATTAAATTATGGTTCTACATGATCTGCAATTCAAGCAAAAGTAGAGGCAAATGGCTACACCAGCAGCATTAATAAAGCCTGAAAGAAGTAAGTTTTGGAAAGAAATAATTGCAAGAGCTCCATGGATCAACAACTTCCAACAGCACCCAGGGTAAGTCTGGCTTTGGCTCTGAAAGATGCAACAAACACGAAAAGGTTTGTGAGACTGGAGAGCAATACTGGAGCCCACAGTGGCAAAGCTTTCCTGTGACACGAGGCCAAAAGTTTTCTGTGAGGGAAGCATCTCCAAGGCTTCCAGTGACCTGGTCAGTGCTGCTGCAGATGGTGCAAAGGCCCCTGCAAGGTGCTACAAGCCCAGGAGACGTCACATCTGCCACCACAAGCAACTTAATGCTCCTTGTCCTCTCCACCCAATTAAACCCCTCCTTTACGCAAAAGTATCTCAAAAATCATGGGTGAAAGCTTCCCCCCGACCCTTAATAAAAATATTGTGAAGAGCAGCCAGGCAACATTTAAGAAGGAATGATGCATTTAGGTGGTTAATGAAAATATGCCTTTGCCCAGCCAAAAAAACCACGGATTTCTTTTTTTCAGAAGAGTGAGAAACACCTCAAGGCATAATACAACCATTAAGTGAGCTGTAATTATTGACTGTGAGTTCTCACAGAATGCTCTGCTGCGTTTGGCACTGGCACAGAACAGGAGGCAGTTTCAATTACATGCCTGATCTGTGAAGTTTATTGATCTTCAGAAATGGGGCTAAGTCTTAACTGGGAAAGCTCACACGATGCTGAAAAGGTCTCCTGTTTACCTTCTTGCCTTTTTGTTGCTGCTGTTTTTAATTAATTAACAGGGTTAGGGGTTGCTGTCCATGCCTTTTATAAAATGTCGCATAGTTAAATTATGAAATGCACATTTCAACGTTTTCTTAATTTCTCGTGTAAAAAGTACAATATTTCAAAGGTGTTTGCTGTTCACGCAATTTAACCTTGCATTATATTTTAAGCTTTTAGATTCTTACCCGATTTTTGCCTGAAATCAGAACGTTTTTTCAATGAGAAAAGTGAAAAACTGGCTTGAAGATAGCTTGCTCTGCTCTCCCACTCTCAGAACCCACCTTCCTTAACTGAAATAGAAATTACAGGTATAATATATAGGACTCTTTTTTTTATCTTACACATAATACCAAGACTAATGCTCACTGGGCAGAATTTACCATTGCATCCAATATATTGCTGCTGTTGAAAATATAAATTCACATTCACTCAAATTTAATATTCTCCATCATCAATGTGATGTAAGTATGAAGTGTCGTAAGTAGGAAAAAATATTGTTAGCTTGGAAAACTTAAAATTCTTTCTCACTGGTTTGGTTTTTTCCCCCCATAGAAGCCCACTGCAATGGAGATGCCTCCTGTGCTGCTACAGTCACTGCAGCTCTCAGGGCTGACCACAGGGTTTGTTTACCTGTTTGCAGTAGCAGAATTGCAGTCCATCTTTATAGATTTTACAGGGATGTTGACTCCAGTTTAATGAGCATCAAAGAGCATCTGGCAATTACACCCCTGAGGAAAGCTAACTGATAAATTTGCAGACCTGCTGCAGCAAGGCCGGCAAAATCCAGTCTTTAAAAACAGCTCTCAAATGGTCTCTGGCACACACAGAAAAGTTTGCAAAGAAGGAGCTCCCACTTTACTTTGAAAAACGTTAGTAAGACACTAAATGCCATCCCAGAACAAAAACCCTGATGAGCTCCGGTTTTCCAAATCTGATTTTCCCAGTTGCACAGCTCCTCATACGGACACGGAGATGTCCAGCAGGAAGATCAGGATCACGAGTAATCCTTTTATTATGGAAGGGAGTGAGAACGGGCCACCACACTTTGCAGTAGAAAATGCCTGGAAGGACCAAGGCAGAAGGGTGTTGACGTGTCAGCTAGCAAGGTGGCATGGGAATCCCCTTGGCTGCACACAGTTACACAATCCTGGGAAAAACGTTCTATGGAAGATGCAAAAGTGACCCGAGTTTTTGTCCAGGGTTGCCCGATGCAGTTACATGAGAGAAACTGAGAAGGATCTGAAACTAAACACTGACCTAGTGCACTGCCTAAGTACAGTTCAAAGGCATGGTGCTCAACAAATAAAACACGAGAATAAAAGCAAACAGCCCTTTTCATCCAGCAGCAGTAAAACCAGAGGGCAGAAAACGACGCTAAATCGCTTACGCTTGTTGCACCAACAAACCGTATCCGAGCTACAAACTCTGTGTCTCAGGGTAACCATTCCTATGCAACACATGGCGAAATAACAAAGTGCTGCCACCAAAGTCAATTTGAACCCACAGAAATGACTTACCCTGGGAAAGGGTGGCACGTGAAGGAGGAAATGACTGTGTGAGGACCACAAAGCCACCAGAAAGCAAAGCAGTGTAGAGGCGCTGCTGTGTAAAAGCAAGGAAGCACAGAGGCCTTGGTTAAACCGCCTCAATGTAAGGATGACCCCAGGTGACAAAGAGCATTTCATTATTTTGGTGATTGCCAAGCACAGTCAGCAGCTCCCTGTGCTCTTCCAGGACTAAGCACAGCCTCAAATGTAAATGTGAACTGAGGACAAAAGTTAAAAGTGCAAGTGTCTGGACAGCACAATAAGACTGTGAGAAATAACTCAGTGATGACCTGTTTGTGATCTCACTTTCCTCTTGGCTGCCTAAGCTCTTGCAGAGCTACACGGACAGGAAAGCTAATAAATTTGGAAAATACCAGAACAATTTTAAGTAACTTCAGATGTTCAAATAAAGATTCCTCATTTTTAGTCAAATATGATTAAAGTTGTGTTTTAAAGAAAAAAAATCACCCATTTCTAATGCTGAATAAATACAGATTATTACAAAATCACTTTTATTCATTTCAGATTTAGACTGTACAGAATAACACATTAGGAGAACTTTATGGTTCTTCACATTCTTAGCCTGGGACTCCTACTCATTTGGTCGCTCTTAACTCAAATTCTTTTCACACCTGTCATATGCAAGTGTGAGATAAAAACAACTTGTCCCAGATAGGGCAAAGATTTTTAAGCCTATTTCATTGGGCTCATGTAGACTTTTGCTTCTAACCACATTAGAAACTTGTGTTGTCAAAGTAATTCTTAAATGTCGCTACTGCAAACATAAACTTTGTACTATGCATCAAACTGACTGGAAGGATTTAACAAGATGCACAGTTCCACACGTGCAGATGTTCAAATACAAAACTTTTACATAAAAACTCAGTATTTACTGTAAAAATAATAAATCAAGCAGTAATAATTGTTTCGTGTTTCAATGAAAGTTGTATCTTAAAAAAAAATAAGATTAATTCCTGATATTAAGCTGACCAACTGAATTAGATTTTCCAGAATTACTCTGTTAGTAGAGCTCTAAATCTCTCCTAGTAGAGATTCAAATATTATTTCCATAGTACCTCTATAAGTACAAAAATTCCCAACATCTCAGCTGTCTTATTCCTTCCAGTAATCCTGTGCCTGAACATGAGTCTGGGGTTTTAAAACACAAACTTAGAAATAACCCAAAAGAACCCAAAACCAAACCAAAGTAAAACCAAAACCCTAACACACCCGAGACGTTCAGAGCTGAGGCACTTCCCTTATTCCCTCATTCCACTTATTTATGAGGAGCTCCAGGGCACAGAGTGAAACATATTCCGGCAGCAATTACAATTTCAGGGAAACTGGTGTTCTGAAGAAACAAAATATTTTGCATTCACAGTCTCTTTGGTCTTCTTTAACCTTCAAACTGCTTAAGAACCCGAAGATAATTTTTACTCTGCATATTCCATGGCATCGAACTAGCACACCTCCAAAGCTGAGAAAACATATGCTGTCAGCAAAGAACAAAATGATCTCTTTGATACTAATACCTGTGGTAGTAGCATGATAATAACTACGTGTGACAACTTCTCCCTGCTCTCAGAATAATTATGGCTCTCCAGAACTCAACATCTGCGTTACCAGATGTTACTGTCAACCACGTAAGCAAAAGCACTGCAGAAACCTGGCCAGCCTCCAGAGCTTTAGTCTCAATACCTCAGCAGATGCAGGTGGTTTTCAGTAGTCCAATATTTGGAGCACCAAGCCATGAAAATCCACTTGTGTAAACAAGAAAACGGCATCAGCAAATAATGCATCATACCCAAACAGGCTTGGTGCAGTCTGGGACTGACATTTCTGGCAGCCTGGGGAGAACTCAGATGAGATTTAGCACGTCTGACACAAAAAATAGCAATGTCACGACATGCTTCTGTCTGAAAACTCTGTTTCATTAAGTCCTTTAAACTTTAACACTGACTTTCAAACACAGAGTATGTGCCAGCTGGATGACACACGAGCTATTAAAAAACAGGCATGGGCAGCAGAATCCTAAAATATCATCTCAAACCCATAAATTATTCACTCTTAAGACATAAGTGGCAACTTAGCACCAAACTCTTTGCCTGAACAGGATGATTTACACACAGTGCAGCTTTTATGGAAGAATTTTCTTCTATCTATGTACATCTTAAATGCTGCAATCTGAAATCAAATTATCTTCAGCAGGGAAGCAATCCAAACTCTAGCTGAACTTTCTAAGTGAAAATAAACATATTTAAAAAGGAATTAACTGTAGCCAAAGGGTAACAATCTCTGAAAAACGTGCCTGAAGCCCTTGGACGCCAAACCTTTTTGATTTCACACTCCTTAACTATTAAACCAATAGGTTTGATACCAAGTAAGAAGAACAAGTCACTTTCTACTAATGACTCCTTCACCATTTTGTTTCCACAACCAGGGAGAGATGAGCCTGCCCTGTCCTATGGGGCCAGACTTTTGTCTCTCACATCAGCCTAGGACATGCCTTTTCCAGAAGAGGCACAGGGAGGGCAACCCTGCTGCTGCAGCAGCGTCTCTCCAGTCCAGCACTGCTGAACATCCAGCTCCTCTTTTCCACCTCAGCAACTCAGTGTGGGTCCCCAGGGCTGCAAAAGCATTTTGGGAACCACTCACCCAACACACTGATGGGCACACAGAGTGTTGCTGCAAATACAGAAGGGCTTTTCCTAACAGTTGCTCCAAAGCATTTTACACAAGCAGCAAGTGAGGTCTAACGCGCTCATGCAGTTTATTTATAAATTAGGGAGGTGTGAGTGGAGGCTTAAACGAGATGTAAAGTACTAACAAGAACAAAATCTGTCTGCTAGATCTCAGCAGAGCTGTGCAGGCTGAGAGGTAAAGCAAAGCAGGTTTCACAGCCAAAGACTGCATCCAGTATTTGGTACTTCGACATGAATCTCTGAAGGGTAGTGACTGCGTATCAGCCTAAGTGTTCAGACACATAATTAAGTCAGAAATCATTAGGGCCTTTATGACAGCTCTACAGCACTAAAAGCCAAGGTTCCCACTATAAAACTTCTTCTTCATGCATGTAAAAATTAGCTGTCAGAATTACTTCTAGGTTCAAATACGTCTCATAAGCTCTTCACCTTCAAGCAAATTAAACTGAAGTGCCCAATCATTTTTAAATGGCATAAGCAGGGGGTAGCAGCCTGACACAATTCTGAATATTCAGCCTTTTAGCTTGAACTTCAACAATTAAGGTTTCCTTAGCAGCGGCAGCTTCACCCTCCCCTACAACTCTGTGCTCACAATTTTCTCATTTTCTACAATTATGTCAAAGGCTGCATTCAAAATTAAGGAGCATAAGCTACACATGCAGGCATTAACTTTTAAGAAAACAAAGGCAGTGTTACTACCGGTTATTGGCATTTTGGTGGCTCAAAACAGAGGAATCTGAGTTCAAGACTCCACAACACCAGCCACTGTATAGAGAACAAATAAAATCACTCACCAACCCAGAGAGATCCTAGCCTGCACACCTGATAAACCAGATTTTTAAAATCCATACATTCATGGCCTTTAGTTATTCTGGTCCCTCTATGCACAGAGGTACTACTTTTAAAAAAAGATTTCAAAAAACAAGTGCATATCAATGCTATAAATAACCTAATTCAATCGTGCTGGGGCTTGCCTCTGAGAAACTATGTGAAAAAATAAATCCAACTGTGTTATTTCATATTCTTCAGGTGCGCCAAGATATGTCCCAAGATATGCCAAGATATGTCCCCCTTCACATGCTAGATATGTCCCCTAACAAAACTGAAATATTAAAATATTCCCACCGTTAACTATAAATAATGAAAAGTTAAATAAAGGAGCTAAGTTACACAATTGCAAATTCAGAACAATTCTGGAAAACTCGGGAAAATAATTGCATAGTAGGAAACCCGAAAAAATAATAATGAAAAATGTTTAAATCTGCTCTGAAAAAGGACTTGGGTAACTAGTTATACATCTAGACCTTTACAAGGGTGGTTGGAAAGTGGAGGGACTCCCTTTCAGTGGCAAACCAGAGAGAAGAGCTCAGGAGGATTTAAAAAGGATACAATTTGCCTTAGTTCATCATGTGCCTTCCTTCTCCTCTAGGAAACACAGTTCCACTTTCATGGCTATCAATATACTGCTTAAAATGATAGTTACAATTCATTTTAATTCCAAATTATTTTTATTGGGGTTTTTTTGAGTTCCTTCTCACTGGAACCACAGTAATTTACTGAATTACTAAATTACTGAAGTGCTGAATCCATATTTAGTGAACTAGTCCCTTCTGCTCAAATCTAATAATACAAGAAGATGAGAAAAATTTCACATGATATTCATGGAAAAATTAATTTAATGTATTTGATTATTTCTTTAAAGAAGGGTCTAAACAGCATTATCTCAGACTTTTTTGATTCCCAGTGCATAATAATACTTGTGTAATAATTCATGCCTGTCTTTTGTTTAGATTTTTTGTTCTTTTTTTAAGGAAAAGTAAAATACAGATAATGAATTTGATTAAATCAAAATATTATTATAGAACACCCATTCTGAAAGGGAAATTGAATACCATCAAGGAGCTTTTCTTGTCTTCATTCAATCTTTACTTTCCCTAAATAATTAAGCCTTCTCTGAAAATTCAGACTTTCAGCTGTAGAGATAACTGTGTTGTGAAGCTCTGCTACCCAATTTGCATGTATTCAAGGCTGGAGAGAGACAATATTTCCAGTGGGTCTCAAATTCTGCTGGTAAACAGGGAAAAACAACTGAGAACTTTGTTACATTGACTTCAAGATCAAATCAGGACCCCTCCATGGAGCTTTCCTCTGTTTCATGAAACCAGAGCCACATCATAACTCGTGAGCAAGTACTCACTGTAATTTTCCATACCTAGTAGAACGCAGTCTCTCTCAAAGCTGGTGTTCAAGTAATGCTGTAAGTAAAAATCGTTTGATTTTCCTGTAGTCTCACAAATTCCCAGGGTGGTTCAAATACTGTCTCAAACCTGCACTAACAGAGATCCATCAGCTCCCTCTCTGTAATAACAACACACCGATCTCGAGCACGCACTAATGTTTCCATGATTTCAAACATCAGTGGGGGCAAAATAAAATAAGAGCTTTTCTGGCACACTTTAATAGCAAACTTTAATAGCATTCACAGCCGAGGAGAAGTTAATGCATTGTTTGTGATACCAAAAAAAGCATAAAGACATCTCCCAGCTATCTGGCGAGGAACACTAATTCTCTATTACTACCAAGTCATCTCTTTAAAGGGCTACAAACAGTACTGCAACATACTTTTGGTGCTTCTGGAATAGCTGTCCCTTCAATTCTTGCTAAGGTCACACTTTTTCTTTTAAGTTATCTTTTTAGTAGTTTTATGAGGCACTATTTACATCCCATATCACAGTCTGGCATAAGAAACTGAAACTATTTGTCTATGGCTACAGGAAACCTTATGTCAATTATTGCCATCTTTCTATGTCTGAAATTGCTTTCCTCTCATCCTGGAAAAAGGGAACTATATTTCCTTTGGGATCATAGATCTTCAATTACCGATGGAATATCACCATTCTCGTCCCAAAGTCACTCCTAACGAGTGGCACAACAGCACATAACAAGTATTTAACACTCATCTTTAGATAAATCTGTTTTCTACCTCTGCTGAACTAAGAGTCACATAATATAATGCAGGCAGCAACCAGTGTCTAACACACAATAAATAGACAGTGTTAAAATGTCTTTATGCACTAAGAGATCCAGTATATAACCTAATGCTGAAGTTAATTCTTTTGGGGCAGGCTGGGTTATTCACTAACCAAACTTCAGGGCAAACATTCTGAATTCTTTAGAGGATAATATAAATTTGGAGCAAGTGTGTAAGGAAACTTTTAAAGAACATCCCTTTATGCTAACAGGTGCTGCAGGAATGTCAGCTGTTCTTGTCTACGAGGATGCAAACAGGACCAGATCTCAAAGAGATTCACCTCTCCTGGAGAAATCAAACACATGTGAGCAAAGGAGGCTCACATGAAGTCCCTCAGAAGTCAGAAGATGCTGTTGCCATCACACTCTTTGCTGGGAGAGGCATGCCCAGCTCAGCTGAGCTGCCCTGGGAGAACCCTGGGATTTCCCTGAAACAGCACAGGAAAGGTCACTGAGGAAAGGCAGCCAAGGAGCAAGGCATTTAGATTTGGTACACACAATTCCACAGTCCTGCTGGAAAAATTACAACACTCCTCCAAAGAGATTTGGTAAATGAGCAGGTTTGACAGTGCTGGGGAGGCAGAGAGCCCAGCTGGGCAAGGAGGAACCTCCCACCAATGAGACCCAGAGCTCTGGAGCACCAGGGCACCTCGGGGCTCCTCTGGCAGGACCCCACAGCCTCCTTAGCACGGCAGGGCCAGCGCTGTGCAGGAATGTCACTGAAGAGTTTCTCACTTACCTAATTTGATATAGGATAATTTGATCTTTAATGTCAGTCTTAATTACATTAACTGAGGGGAAGGGATCCAATCCTGCCGCCAACATTTAATCCTGGTATGACTCATCCTGATCCGATTAACTGTTTCCCACACAGAGAAACCTTTTTAACGTCAAGACACACTGAGTCAGGAGGAAATGAGAGAGACAGAAGAGAGACCCAGCCCTCCAGGAGCCTCATTCCTCCTCAGGAGTCTGTGATCTGTACACGGCTGCTGCAGCAGCAGTGCTGCCAAAAACTGGGAAAAGGGAGTTAGACTAATCCGGGCAGGATACGACGAAAGCATGTAAAACCAATTTCCAAATCCACAAGACTAAAGGAGGATTTCATTTATTTAGCTTTGTATTTCTAGAATAATACCAAATGATTCTTGTTTTAACAGAGTCTGCTTCTAA
>VZRQ01002421.1:801067-819726 GCA_013397975.1 Machaerirhynchus nigripectus | reverse complement strand
AAAAAAAAAAAAAAGTTTTGCTAGTGGAGAGCTGCAAATCCCAGATAATGCCCAGCCTGTTCACAGTGCCATGAACAGCTCCCTGTGCTTTCCAGGAACTCTGTGACAGCACCCAGCCCCTGCAGCCACGAGAGCCCAAATACTCTGGTTTAGTTCAGTTTGTTAATCAGGCTATTAATATCAAGCCCTCTCAGGCATCCTAGCTAAAACAGCTCAACAAGAAAGGGAAAAAAAAAAGTGTTAATTTCAAAATTTAGTAACAAATTTTATTCATCTTGGTATGCTTCAATACAAGCTCTGAAAAGACTGATGACAAACAGAGATCAGAAAAAAAAAAAACCCCATTGGAAAGAAATCACTAAATCATCTCACCTCACCTTTTCTATGCCACAGACACATTTTGCCTTGAGTTGAACCTTAGGACGACAGCTTGGCCGAAGAACATCCAACAACAGAGCAAAGCCATAAAGGAATTGGCTCCATTCATCACCTTTTCTGTGCTGTGTACTTTTACTTGTCATTTAATGCTGGATTCTTCCCCAGGTATCTATTTTTATGTGGAAATATTGCTGCACTGTAATCAACTAACTTCATCTTACATTCTATCTAAAACGTACATCAAGATGAACGAGGTAAGCCCCCCAAGCTGTATTTATGTGTAAGGACCGTGTCCTTAACATCTCTGGGCATTTACAACACAGCCATCATGGTACTTTGAGTTTTTCCCACTTCAAAGGAACTATGAACACAAGAAGTACTTTTGGCCCTGGGATGAGAAGGCAATCAGGTTTCAGCCACGACCACAGGAAGAAGTGGTGCCAAGCACTGGAATGTATGACAGCTTTGAGAAGCGCTGTGTAAAGGACAGAACTTCACCTGTTATGCAAAATTAAACCTATGTATTCACATAGGCACAAAACCCCATATAGAAATGTACAGCTATACAAATATACATGTTTCTGTCTTTAGGAAACAGCCTTTACAAAAGTTATTCAATTTTTTTAAAAAATACCCACAAGTTTTCCACAAGAACAAAATGAATATGTGTATTAACACCATGCCTTATCTATCTTCTTAGCACATAAACTGAATAATTTAGAAACAATATCCCCTGCAGGGTCTGTACTAGGATCCCAAGGAACCATGCAGATTTAACTACTTTTTTTTTTTTTTGTCACAGGGTTTAATTTTCTTAAATAGTTTCCAGAAATATTAGTAAAGAAAAACAGGCATTATAATACAGAAGAAAACCATTTGTATATTTCAGGTCACTATTTGCACTGCTAGCAACACAGCAGAAGGTTCCATTTGCCTTGCACTAAGCATGTCATGAATAATTCAGCTCCTTGCTTCATTCCCTAAACAGTTGACGGGGAACAGAAACTTTGTTCATGACCTGTATGACCTTTTTTGAAGCCTGCCTATTTATTTAATAATGCACATCACAAGGCCCATCACCCAAGCTGGCATTTATTAAAAATAAAAGCATTCAATAATGATTACTAACAAATGACCATGGAGCAAGTGACTTCCCAGAGCTACCACCTTTTACTCGCAAATAGCACTCAGCCAACTATTTCAATAATTAAATGCTCTCAACCTGCACTGCATCAGCCCTGGCTCACGTAGCCTTCGACAGGGAACAGATTCCAGAAGCACTGGGAATACTGGGAACACCTGCCAGCCTCAGCCACAATGGTAACTGTAAATACCTGAGCTCTCTGCCAAAGCACAGCTGCCCCACTGGAACAAAGAAAACAATTTCCATCAAAGGCACACTGACATTTTCATGGACTCCTTACACATTTTAAAGTATTGATCCTTCTTCTCACTGTCTCAACTTGTCAAATTCTGATCAAGTCCTGGGCTTCTCCAGTCTATGGGATCCAGTTTGTCACCTGAAGCAGCAGCAAAATGTGATGTTGCCTAGAGCACAACACCAGTACTGGACTGTTGGGTCAAGGCAATGTGCTTCAAAACTCTGGCCATTTCAGCAGTCCTGTATTACAAGGGAGGATTACTGCAGGGGTCTGCAGCCATGCCCCAACTTCTGGAGGAAAGACTTCCACATCACTTGCTTTCCCTAGACCCAGATCTCAGTAAAACACTACAATTATTACAAACTCCTGTCTGAAGAGCTTTCCCAAATTTCCTGGGGAGAAGTCAATCTTTGATGGGGTCCTGACCCCTTCAGCAATACAGACCTTTCTCCTGAAGCCTCACACCACCCACTTAATTAGCCAGATGGCCAATGAAGTTTGAGTGCCGACTAAAAAAGGTAAAACAAGTAAGATGCTCACTTTCATTCCTGTTATCTTCTCTACTTTGTTAAGTAACAAAGTTTCAAGACAGATGAACAGACATCCTAAGTTGGTCAGGGACCAGACATTGCTTTGTGGGGAAATGTCAGCACACACCCCCCAAATTCCCCAAAAAAGAACAAAAATCATGACGTCTCCCAGAAAAATAATTCCAGAAAGTTTTCCTTCTGAGCCATTCGAACACTCTGTTTTGATAGTGACATTTCAATTCACTTTTCTATTTTTATGTTTCACTAAAAGAAAAAAAGAATGCACAGAGAAAATTCCATCTCACTGAAAAATTACAGCCATTTCAGCCTTGAAGAAATATGCACAAACCAAGCAGAGTATGAGTCAGTATTTTAACCTGGACAGGAGCACATGTAACTTTGTGGCAACTGCATGTGTCCAAAGGAAACATCAGCTTCCATGAAGGATGAGACTTGAAACTGTATATTTAAAGATTACCCATTACTGAGACTCAGAGAAATCAGACATACACACAGAGCAGGAGGCATTATTTAACTTCTTGTCCACAAACAGTACTCTAGAAATTAAAAAAAGCCAACTTGTTTAATTTTGAAAAGTCTTACACTCCACACGTTTCGATATTGCCAGGGAAAGCCCCAACTTTTCAATGCAATCCATATTTGTTTCATTCCAGAAACTCATCAGCTTTCAAAGAGAATTGAACTGAGAATAGAAGCCCCTTAACGGAAGACTACTGCAAAATACTACTATTAAAATTGATTATTATTCAGACAATATCAATTTCATTATCCCTGATCGACCCTGAGCAATGTTCCCCAGCAACCTTCAGTTACAAATGCTGCATGAACAGTAACTTAACACACTACAACAAACTGCAGCCAGTTACATTCAGCAACAGTCTGACTTACCAGGCTTCCAGCAAAGAGCTGTCACGGGTGCTGATGTAGGGAGCTGCACGTCAGAGCACCACCAAAAAGGGCTGAGAAAACTCCTTCCCCTCAGGACTTTGATAATTTAATTTATGTGTACAGGCAGGAAACTAATTGCTCATTGTAGCAGTGCCTACCATGGAACTGCAGATTCCACTGAGAGGCTGGATCTCAGGAGTACCCATGGACTTCAGTTTTACACCGTGCTGATGAGAGGTGCATCCTAAACGGGAATCTGCCAGCGCTCCGTGCTTCAGAAACTTTAAGGACTCTTTGCAGTGCCCTCTGCCACGGTCTCCTCTGAGGAAAAATCCACCCTCTGAGCGCACTGTAACGCTGGGAAGTTCAGAGCCAGGACAGGAGAAACTCGTGCAGTCGTTCAGGCAATTAGGAGACAGTCCATGTGCCACTAATTAAATTGCTGAGGGGGTTTGTTCTGCAAGGTTTGTTCCTCACTATCGTTATAAGCATGTGCCTGGGACCACCTGCCAAAATTACTGATCCTCCTTGTACTGAGTTGCAAGGACTGCACAGTGAAGGACAACTTTGTCCAATTTCTGAACCCTATGGTTTTTCCCAAATGGAAGCAAGTGGCCTACAATGAAAACTGGCTGTCATCTCAGCAGGCTGTGTGGTTTTTTCCTTCAGGTTCTTTCTGCTAGAAAAAATGTGGTTTGCTTAAATCTGTAAAAATGATAGATGGCAACGTAAGTAACTCTTTAGCCTCTAAATACTGCCTTTTAGCCAGCATTAGTGTCAGAGTTGCTCAGAAATGTCCAGTCAAGTACTTCTGTTTTTCAGGTAAAGTCAAGTGCAGAGCCTATCACTCACCAAAAGTTTCTTAAAATCTTTTAATTTTTAAGATGGATTTTTAAAATCCACAGATGTTTCACCATCCATTCCAGTTTGTCATGCTGAAACAGAAAGGATCTTTTGAAAATGTGAGCTTTCCAAACAGCACCAGACACCTACAGGCAAAGGGGAGAGCAGGATGTCCTGGGGCAGCCCCGCTGACAGAAGGATTCAAGGAATCACCAGGCTCTCCCCAGTCCCTCTGTTACCCCAAACACACAGGAACCTGGAATGCCAGACCTTTAAAAAGCAAATTACTCCATCAGCCACGCTGGCACAGCTCATTTCATCATCTATTAGGGAAAGCAGCACTTGTCACCATTCAGAATTGCTTCTCTAATTGGGACTAAATTGCCCCACACTTTCAGCAGCCATGGTAAAGAGGCAGGCAGCTAATGGCCATGGAAATTGGTTCTCTCTCTAAACCCTAACCACACTTCTGTTAGGAGGAGTGTGAGGCAATTCCAGCAAGGTAATCTTTAACTTTAAAATAAGTGAGATTATGCAATTCAAAAAATAAGAGATCAGAGCAAAATTCATTTCTACTTTATAGCCTATCAAAAACTGGTGTCACTTTTTCATGGAAAACACGAGGCACTGTATGGCAGCAAGACCAAAGCCATTCATCTGGGCTGTGACAGATAGTAAATTTATCAAGGGACTTATTACTTATTATGCTGATGTGGCATAATATAGTTTATCGATTCTAATTCTTAAACATATCACACTTATTGCTTAGGAAATCAAACATGTATTGCTTAGGAAAATTATTTTAAGGCAAAGCTATGTACTTAATTTGCAAAGGCTACAGTTACGATACAAAAAATCAGATTTTATTGTAAATGATTTCCCAAATCAAATATCTAAAAATCGATATATTTTTATGGCTACCATTAAACAACTGAAAAGAAAAATTGTTCTCAGTGAAATACATGGTGGACTTAAAACACAACCTTTCAATGGTAAGTAAACCATAACGTAAGATATTTCTTCCACAAAGAAAAGGAGTATTATAAGCATATGCTACAGCAGACCCTAACAGGATCAAATTTACACCCCTTTCTCAAGCATTATCTTGATATAATGCATCCTTTTTTCATCTAAAGAAGAAGAAACAAAAATTAAAAAAAAAAGAATCAAACCAAAGAAAACTATAAAACACACAAGCCTTTCTATTAACACCTCTGAAGTACAGATATAACCTATTTTTTGGTTTAAAAAGAAATCATATTTGACATAAGCAGGTATCTGAAGCCTAAATTTATCAAGTCTCTGTTCCACAGATAGCACTTGGGTCACACAGGGCATCTTTCTTCCACAAAAGACACCTCCCTATGTTCCCAGAGCCATTCTTCGATGGGGAGGTGGCAGGGGGATAAGTGGGAACTTTCCCTTGTTTGATACTACTCTTATCTCCTTTCAAAAGGGGCTTTGTACTTATAAATACACATTCAAAATAATCATGTGAATGGAGTGAATCCCAAGTGATTCTGCACTGTGGGAATGAAATATATCCAGAGAGCTCACTCAGCTCCTGGTTAGCCGGGAATACGCCGACATCCATTTCCAAAGATGCTGTAGGCCTGGCTTCAGACCCAGCATAACCAGATTTACCTCCTGCATTTTTGATAGCAACACAAGAAACACCTGGGACTGATATCCAGGAGGGAACAGGGTGAGTTCCCAACGAGATTTGCTTTTTGCAATGCTCTTTTCAGCTGTTGGCGTGACAAAAACCAGAATTTGTGTACAGGGGACACAACTAATCATGAGTGAAGTGAGCAGTGGCCTCGGCCAGCACACTGCTACCAGCAGCCTTGGAGAGGTCAGGCGTAGCTATTAATTAACAGTAGCTGTTAACAGGAGCAGGCACTAGATGGGTCTCTACCCAGGGAAGCAGTCACCAGAGCACTCCTTTCCTCACACCCTTCCTGAGGAGGCTCTGCTCCTGTGGTGATTCCTCTTTCCTGGGACAAAGGCAATCTCACCAAGCAGCAGCCTGTAAATTTCACTCAGTCCAAACCTCCAGAACTCACATTTTCAAAGAAGTCCCAGGCTCTCTTTGCTCCTCAGGTATGTATTTCACAGGCTTTACCTGAGAAAAAGGTTCAAACCCCCGAGGTTTTAACAGCACTGATTACAACTGACCAGGGAACAAGTAACGCTTGGATGTGGAAGCTTCTCACTTCACTTCGAGAAAAAACAAGTAAAAGTCCTTTCCTCACTGCACTGGCACTTTTGTTCCTTGGCCATGACACACGGGAGAGCAGCTGCTGCCTGCTCTCCCAAAGCCCTTTGAAGAATTAAGCTTAAGTTATGGATGGCAGCAGGCACCAGTGATAAATCAATTCTCGCCAGAGATGGATTTGGGAGATTCTGTGGGTGATACTACCAGCTGGAATAAGGAACAGATACGCCTCTAAAGGACAGTTAGTTACAACTGGATGTATTACGAAGGGATTTACACCTCCCTATTTGCTCGAGGGGGGAAAAAATGATAGTGAAGGAAGCGTTTGAGAGAGAATACACAGGATGAAAAGCAGAGCTGAAATGTAGGAGCCGCTCTGTAGACTGGCTGGAGAGCAAAGCCAAGATTCTTCTGTCTGTGCCCCCATCCCAGTTTTAATCACGGGAAGATGTACCTAAAAAAACCTGTGGATGTGATAGTAACCAAGATGTACAATTTTGGAAAGTAATTATTGAGTAAAGCACAATAAGGCTACAAGAATTTTAAAAATGTGTGAGCAATTAGCTTATCTGACAAATAATGTACAGCCAGAGTTATCACTGACATCAACACGACTGTTTCTTTTATGCTTACTATTCAACATGAATCTTTGTTTATTCATTTAATTTACAGAAGTCAACCCCAAAATTACAACCTCCTAAAAAATTATGATAGCCCCACATTTTCCAAATAAAATAAGATTGTTTCATTTTTATTTGGTTTTGGAGCAATAGAACTGAAATAACTTCATATAAAATAAAAATACCACCTTCTGTATTTCTTCTATTGAAATGTTCAGCACTGTCAAAGATGCAACACAATATAACTTTTTAATGAAAAATATGCCAAATTGTATAACAGGAGTTAAAAATCTCAGGAGTCTCTGATAGGACTGTATTTCTAACTGTGCTTTTATAGCTCTGTCCCTTTAGATTTTGGTGTATTCAATTCAAATCTTAACTGAAAACACTACCAAAGTTCACTTTGCACAAAACTCAAACGTCTAACATTTTAAAACATAAAAACTTAGCAAAATGTATGATGATCAGAATACTGGTAGCCAGTGACAGTAACTGGAAGTCAGTGACAGTGATCCCTCTAACTCTCGAGCAGGGTGCATCAGACTTTTTCCCTTTGTTTTCTTACTGAAGGTAGGGCAAGGAAAAAGGAGGCAGAGGGGACACTAAACAGCAAAAATGGCACATTCCCCTTTAATCTGGGGAAAGAGAGAAGAAAAAAAATTCCAGTCATTATAAACACAGATCTGCTGAATAATCCAAACAAGTGGCAATGATCACTGGATAGTGACCTGCATCTGGCAGACATGCAGCAACAGAATCAAGACACACTTTTTTAGTACCCCCTTTTTCATACAGAGTGAGAAAGAAAAAACAGCTGAATTTTCAAAAGCACTTAAGTGATAGTAGAAATCTGAGTATCATTTTTAAAAGTAGCTTTAAGAAGTCAGATCTCATTGAAAATTATGCATATTTTCATCGCAAATTTACTTTTGAGACTTCAACAGCACGCTGCTTATCAAACCGGGCAGTGGGTGTTTCTGTATTTTTGAAGGCCTCCCTCTTACGACCTTCAGCATTTATTATAAACTGTGGAAGCTTCCACATCTAAATGCATTCATCCCCTCGGAGAGCAGGGCCTTTCCCAGTGTAATGATCATATTTTGGAGCTGCAGACGTTCCTTGGGGAGCGCGGCTCGAGGCACAGGTCACTCCTCTCCAGCCATGCCCTCCAGACGCTCCCTAAAAGGGCTCCAAGAACTCAATCTTGCCATGGACCTTCAACCCACCTGTCCCAGGAGATAACCTGCTTTCTGCCTATCAATTTTACCACCTTTATCCATCTGTTTTGCCCTGGTAAGTTCTGCTGGTTACGGATGTAAATGTACGCAGTCATGGAAGTATTCTGTGTTTCAGCTTCTACCTCTTTTGGATGTGGAATTTATGCCCTTTTCATACTCACACTGAATGCCTTTTGGAGCCAAGTTACACCGAACTTGAACTTAAACCTTGTCATGTATCTTCCAGAAGAAAACTGTGGAAAGTTATACTCATGGCACAAACAGATATAATTACTGGATTCCCATCAGCCCAGTGATATTTGCAGAATTATGTGTGATTTTACCACAAATTAATTACTAGATTTACTGACTGAATCCTATTAATAATATTGGTCATTGATTGTGGTTTTTTTGTCCCAGTTTAAAATGCAGTGTGCTAGGTTAGAAAAACTCTCCGGGTTTTTTTTGTGGCAATTACTTTTCTCCTTCAGACACCTGTGACAACTCATTGTGAAACCTCTGAAACATCAGGAGTCAACTGATTTCTACTTTTTATCATCAACAATGCAAGCACCTCCCTGCAGGGGGTGGGGAGAGGTCCAAAAAAGCTCACAGACATAATGTTGACTTCAGCTGTACCACTGATTAAGCAACTTGGCCAAGACCAGTAATTACAACTGTGCTAAACTGCACAGAAATTCTGTAGCATTCCCATTTCACAGGAAATAAGGTGCAAAGTTGAAGGAATAAAAGCCAACACACTGAGTTTTCTTACCTAATGATTTCTAGTACGTCTGCTGGGGGGAAAAAATAAAGCCTAACGTGGAGCTGGGGTGATGTAGACAGCCAGGATGGGACTGACAGAAGAGGAGCCCACCAGGAGCCTCCAGTGGAGAAGCCACACAGAACACCTGAATATCCCAACTCAGCAGCCCATGAACAAAAACTGCTGTTATCCCACACCATCACAGAATTGTTTAGGTTGGAAAACACCTCTAAGATTGAGTCCAACCATTAAAACAGCACTGCTGAGTGACAAGGTGCTTAAACTACATCCCTAAGTGCCACATCTGCCTGTCCTTTAAATCCCTCCAGGTATGGGGACTCAACCACTTCCCCAGGCAGCAATGATCCTCCATCCCTAACAGGGATTGGTAGACAGACTTCATTCAGCTCACACAGAATCCAGTCCAAATCCAAACAAAACTAACACAAGTCCCCTGGAGCACTTCTGCAACCTCTTTAGAAGTGCAAAGGGTCAAATCCTCAAAGCTTCATCCGACCTCAAGCAGGTTTCATCCCAATAGAAAGCTCTCACTCCAGACCTCCAAGCACATGAAGGTTATGTCTGCCCCAGCAGTATGATTGGCACCTCTGTGTCTCTTAAACAGGTGGCTTTTTCCTCCTAATTCCTTTACAGGACTGTTAGCAAACTCCCATACCATCTGAGCCTGATCTAAGGAGTAAACAACGAAAATTGAATTAATGTCATGCTCAGTAACATTTAGAAATTGCAAGCTAAGCAGCTGCCACTTATTCCTAGTAACTCAAAGTATTTTATTGAAGGAAGTTTTCCAATAACATATATTGATTTTGTCAGGTTTGGGCTTTTTTTTTACCCAAGCAACATATGTTGCATGTTCTATACTCGTAGGGGTACACACACCCAGGTTTCATTGCAGTCACTCTGGCTCCTGCCAAACAGATGCTGAGGGAAAGCAACTGAACACAATTTGGGATAAAAGCTGTCTCAGACCAAAATGCTGGGTTAAGAAAGATCTGGTGGGTAATGCAGTGTACTAAAGGCACTGATTATATATTTATAAACAGAATTGATAGGTAGCTGAATTAATGTTTGACTACATTTATTGAGATCAGGCTATTAAATAGAAAAGAAACCCAAACAAATATTAAAAATTATGTTGAAGGATGGCAACTAGCGAAGTTTTTTAAGTTCCAAAGTAATCATATAATTCATTTTACCTAAAATCCAGACTCTCAATAATATCCTAATAGCAAGCTGAAATCATTTGACAAGTGATGAAGGGTTTGAAAAGGGATGTTTTTAAACCACCCTTAGAAATAGTAGAATGGCAAGTGATTCCCAGTCCCCAAACACAAAGTACTGAAGTATTATCCTGAGTCTGACAGACATGCCAGCAATTTGCTGTAATTTGTGTAATACCCAATCTTAGGGCTTAGCTTACTCCAATACTTTGGTTGTGATGAAACCTAATGACAGAATTGAGTTCCATTTACTGTCTGAAAGACAAAGAAGTTAATTTTTCACATTAAAAATCACCATTTTTCATCACCTGTACCCTTTCCCATTATGAAAATAATTAGATTTGTATGAAGTAGAATCAGTTTGGCACACGAAAACTGACACGAAACCCTTCCTATTTACTTTTTCTCTTAAATTTAATAACAGTGTTGGCTCAAAACATGGTATTAGCCACTGCAGGATTTAGGACTTGGCTTAGCAAATATAATAAAAGACAATTATTTTTAGAACAGCCCTGTGGTTACTTTTGATGTGTTTCTGATCTACTCAAGAACACCTCTCTGGATGACCATGACAACCATCTTTTACAACTCCAGGTATGGGATTTCTGCTGCTTCTGAACTAGTACTGATCAAAAAAATCTTCCATGTATTACCTTTAACATGAAGAAGGAACTTTCCATTCCAGAAGCCAAAACTGAGCTCACCTCCCCTTCCCATATAGAAACAATTTTCAAAATTTGGCAGGAAAACCTATTATCTTCCACACTCACTGCTACAGAAAAGTGATTATACTCTGATACAAATGTGTTCTATAGACTGTCAAAGCAGTGAAAGTCTTCCACATTGAAAAAAAAATAAAATCAAACCCGGTCAGTGGGTATTTTGCAACAATTTATATTCTTAGAACAGGTAATGAAAAATAAAAAAAATAAACAAATCGCCATCTTTCAAAGAACAAAGGTCAAATTTTCCATCCTAAACCCATGGAGAATAAAGGTTTAAGTTACCACAGAGAGAAAAAACACCAGCTAGGGTTCATTTTTGTGCCAAAAATTAGATGGGGATTTCTTAAAACACCAAATATTACAAAACATCATATAAACCTTGCTTTTTAGTAGTGTTATTTGGCAGTCAGATGGATCTAGGACAGCCATTCTATCGTCTATATTTCAATTCAATTTGAATTATCTGTGTCTTCCAATTCATTTACATTAAAGATAGTAATATAGTTAGCAGTAGAACATTATTAAAGCAAAACGTATTATGATTAGCACAAATCTGCATTATTAAAAAATAATGAATTTTGTATATGCTTATGAACACCTCCCAAGTGTCATGATAAAACCGAACATGAAAAAAAAATCAGGGTTTTTAAATAAGATTCCACATAAAACAAATCACGTAAAGACTTAACAGTGGCACCTGAGAGCATTTCGACAAAAAAACTGCCAAGGTACATACCTGTAAATCTGTTGAATATTTTCAGCTTTGATTTCCTTGAGAATTTCATGGTAGATATGAGGATTATTTGGTTCTTGAGATGTTGGGGGAGAAGGGCATTTCTTGCGTACGTAATATCCTATCACAATTCCAAAAATAAATAAAATCAAAGCAGTGCAAAATACTTTCAGTATCCGAAAAAAGCTGCAGCGGTTGCTCTTTGGTGCCTGTCTCGTGTAGTGGGAGATGTAGTCAGGGTCTTCCTGAAGCCTCTGGAATCTTCCCTTTGGAGAAGAGGAAGGCTGGATGGGCTCCAGGTCAAGGTCGGGGCTCTGCAAGTTCCCCAGGCGATGCTGGGCTGCACCGTCCAGCCGGAAATGGTCAAAGCCAGGCTCCTCCAGCTCCTTTTCCATGTCCCATTCCAGTTCCAACGCCGTGGCTTGGAGCTCATCATTGTCAAGGTATGGAGAGTGCCCCTGTGCTCTCTGGTCTGCATTCACTTTGTGATAGGCCATCTTTTTATCTATTAAAACAAAATTTAAAACCTAAATGTTTGCTTCTATGTGCACCCTTGCATAATTTATTTATTCTTTGTAAACGTGGAAGGACTAAACAGACAACAAACCCCAAAAACTGGGTTCTCACCATTTCCCTCTCCCCATTGCCACTGTCCTGTCTTCTTTTGTAGGATCAGCAGACCCATGAATATCATCACAGGAGAAAGAAGATATTTATGGGAATATATTGTAAGAATATGAATAAAGGGAATTTAAAAGTGCCAATGGCAAACCAGTGAAATTATCCAATTATTTTGTCAGTCCTCGAGATAATATTAAAATATTGAGTGAAGGCTCAGACTTTCCAAAACAATTATTTGTTACCTGAAAGTAATTTTAAAGTTTAACAACTGTGTGCAACAATTTCATTTCACACACCATACAAAATAATGCTGCTAAAATAAAGTTGAAAAGCTGGAAATAATATGAATTGCCTGATCTGATTCTAAACACAAGGAAATGATAAATTAAAAAAGAAACTTCAGGGTGACACTGTACTTACATATCAATAAAAGGCTTCCATTTACAGGGAGCATTCTATTATTTATAGGTATTTTAAATGCATAGTTCCTGAATGACTGATGAATTTACTTAGAAATTGTCCCAGCTGTTTTGCTCCACTTATTTTTCCCATTTTAATGAATCAAAAGCACTGCCAGGTAATTTGTAACAGAATCATTCTTTTAATAGCAAGGCATAACTATGACACTTCTAGATATTTCTATGGAAGTAGAAACCCTCTAAAGGGAACTCTGACCTCCACTACAAACACTCAAAGTCAATTTTCAACAAATCATTTTTGACAGACTGCAACAACAGGGTGCCTTTTCCCCCATACTCTGACAACAGCCATTCCAACACATAAGCATCTGTAATTTAGTGCTTTTCAAACATCAGACTCACTTCTCAATTAGAATAAAATAAAGATATGAAACCTCTCATAGTGATGAACACTAGACTGACACCTATAACACTACATTATCACTCTGTTTTTATGTTTTAAGGCATTTTCACTCTCCAAGACTCACCTCCAAATAACATTAGCACATAACAGAGGAACCCACGATAATGGCAAAGTGGAATTTGGCTTTTTGAAGCTCTCTGAAGAGAGCAAACCGCTTGCAAGCTCCAATATAATGAAACAGCCTATTGTCCCCTGAAAGGCTATCTGCCTCTATACAATACCAATTTACAGATCCTATTTTCCCCCTACAGCCATATAAATATCCCTCACCTATAACTGTCAGACAGCCTGGGAACAGCCAAGGGAGCCCACACGTTCTGATCCACCATTCCAGTCACTTTGCAAATCAATTCCCCACCTGCAGCCCAAACTCTTCCATATGCAGTGGGAGCAACAGAGTGAGCTGAACTAAAGCCTTATACATTAGTGTGAAAGCCTGCGTTATTTATTTAAATAACGATTGCAAATTTAGTCTTTAAATTCCAGCGGAGTCAACAAATGGCTGCAAAGTCAAACAGCTGCAAAGCTGCTGTGCCTGCCCTTCGTGGGCTTTGTTAGCCCAGCTCTAAGGTTTGTGAAGGATCCTCTGAACTTCAGCACCCCAATCCCCACAGTTGAGCATCACCCCGAGATCTCTCAAGGGAGCACTCTACCCCTCCCTTCAGGTTGTTCAGGAAGATATTTTATAATGCCAGCCCCAGAACTGATGCCTGCTGCAGAGCTTCCTGCCAAGCACCAACAGAACATCAAACCACGTACTAATATCCTTCGGAAAATTGAGATAACTAATTTTCAAGCTATTTATCTGCCCTTTCGCTCTGTCTCCTCTTCTGGTAGTGGAAGGATTAATTTGCAAACCATCAGTGACAGAGGTCACTGCTAGGTAGTATCAACTGCCCAACAACCTCATCTTTCCAACTCTACTTCACATTGCTTTTTATTAGAAATTAAAGACTGGTGTTTTGTCCTTTAAAGCAAAGCAAATCACCACTGCATTACATAAGCACATAATTTTGGGTCTGGAATTCCTGAAATCATTTAACAAACTGTTTTAGCCAAGTAAGTAAACCCTTGGCAGATTACTACAGCACTAGCCATAAACCAGAATTAAGGCAGTTTTTCAGATGCAATTTCATGGCAAATACTAATCTTGCTGAGTTTATAAATGTTGACCATTGCCTATCTGTGGTAGTTAAGTATTCCCCGTATTTATGACATTTTAAAAAAGTGTGTTATTGTTCAATGGAGTGTATTAATAAAGGTTATTTAAATCTACATATAAATGCATAATAAAAATTCATATGAAATTTCTTGAAATGGTTATTAATGCTGATGGGTAGCAACCCCATTCCACAGCTTAGCATCTCAGCAATTCAATTTTCATTCAAAGCACCAAAACCAGTTACCTCACTTCAGAAAAAAAAACAAAACAAACCAACAAACAAGCAAGCAGCTAAATGAACTAAAATTAAAAATCAATATTCAATTCACTTTGATATTTGAAACCAGTCTTTGGAGTATGGGATCTTATTAGCAACACATGTCCTTTAGTTAAAGAATGCAAAGAATGCAAGAGCAGCTGCAGTTGTTAACTTCGCTTTTTCCACTAATATTTCTAAGATCATTGTGTCAGTCTAAGGACACAGCACAACTTGAAGTATCTGAGGTCAGGGCCTGCACTGCATTTAACCATTCCAAATGTAATTTTAGAAAGGGGTCTCCTGGTTCTCAACATCAGATCATTTGTGCCATGCAATCTGTATCACCTGTTCTATTTAGTATTTGGTATTTAGCTGGTTAAGGAAGTAGGCATGACATAAAGATTATGTATTAAATGTATTTTTGGCTTGGAACTGGAAGGAGAAAGAAAACACTACATTCACAATACTGAATTGGGGGGGTAAGACAATAGAAATACAGAAAAAAATTGAAGTCAAGAAAAAACCACTACAATACTCTAGTTCAGTCTTCTCTATAACACAGACCATAAAATGAACATATTTTCAAAAGACATTTTTGAAAACTTCAGGAGATAGAAAATTCTCCCCATCTGCCAGCAAGCTGTTTCAACATTTAATTGTTGTTAAATACATGTTTTATTATAAAGATAAAAGAGCAACTGCAAAATGCCAGAAGTCTGAATATGCACCAAGTGAGCTTTAAAGCCACTCTGTAGGGACAGCAAAGGGGACCATAAACTCTGGAATACTGGACAGAGCCAAGCTGATGACCAATAAAGCTGATGTACATTTCTATACTTCCACTGATTTGTAGGGAGAATGTTTATAGAGAGGTATCAAACCCAAGCTAAATATCCTTTCAATTAACTGTACAAGAGAAATCAGGAGAGTCAGCTTTATCAGATCGTTATTGCCTTAACGAGCCCATTTCAAAACTCTGCCTGTGCTTTGACCTTAAAAGGAACACATTTACATCCTGCCTGATAGGAACATCTTGTTATGGAACCACCAGAAACTTCTTTTTTTGACAACTTTCCCTGTTTCAATCCCTTACCAATGAAGCTTTTCAGAACTATAGAACAGGGTCTTCATGAAAGGCCCTAACACCCTCCAATACCTTCAAAACAGGAAGGTGAGTCTACACGAGCATTTTATGAAACCAACAAGCGAAAAGCAATATGAATGCACTACTGTAAACTCTCTGTGACTGGTGCTGCAGTTGCTAAATGCAGCTCATCAGCAGCTGAGACAATTAGCAGGCTCGTGCACAGCAGGAAGCGTGGCAAGTGTTAACGGGCTGCCCACAGCAAGCCCTTCTCGGGCCACTTAGTGCTCAGCACTGAAAAGGCAAAATTCACCCAGGAATTGTCCTAAAGGCATTGTGGCCTTCTTGTATGATCATAAACCCAGAAATCCGGGGCTGTTCACTCATCTCATTTTGAAGGGGTCTTTAATTTTTATTTTCTTCTTTGTATCTTCTATACAGAGTGCTTTTCCTCTAAGTCCTTGTAATCTTTTTGTGCCTAAGAAAACCCCCGAAGCAGATGTAATGTCACCTGTTTTAAGGGCCAATAGCTGTGCTTATCATGGAACTCAACACCCACAGCACTTGCAAGGCTTTACAGTATGTATGACAACAAATTAGTACTTTGATAAACGAGACGGTGCCAAGTTTTAGGCCTAGACAAATTTCTTCAGAGTTATAAATCCCTGACAAAACTTGTTTGCAGAAGGGATTACGATGCCCTTGTCAACGGCAACATTACACTACCCTGAAATTAAAAAAAAAAAAAAAGTGATATTTCCATCACCACTGCCTTAATTTTGTGCAGTAATGATTTCTCCTTTCCCTCACGTTTGGGACGTGGGCTTGGCAACCAGTTCAGCTACAGCAGGACAATTAAGTACCTTGTCACTCCATAGAGCCACCAGATAAAAACAAATGACAAAACGCACCAGTTGTTCACATTTCACTGAAGATGAATGCAGTCTGAAAGAGTGAGCAGTGTTGTAGCAGAAGACAGAACAGAGAGATCAGACTGGTCTGTAAAACATAGCTAAATTGAGTCTAAAGTTCTCTCTTCATTAATAAGTCCTTTTTGGCCCAGATGAATGATACAGAGTATTTAACTTCTTCAAAAATTTCTCAGTGATTTTATTATATCATACACAGCCCTGTGGACCAGGATAGCATTAATACCAACACAGAGGATGACCACATGACAGGAACAGGGTCTGTGGTGCACCTTGATTGATAAGACTTGTGCACAATGATGTCCAGCTGGAACAAGAGTTAATTTGCCTATGATCAAATGCATCAGCCACCGGAGCTATAATATCCTGGGCCATCCAGATGTGCATAGGTTCATGGATGTATTTGCCTGCTGCCTTTTCAGAACCTCAGAACTCCTGGGGCCTGGAGAAAGATTGCAGGAAGGTCCTTCTTCCCCAGCAGACAAGTATCAGGTAACAAAAAGGCAGCCTTAGCTGGTCTCTAATATGCTGGGCATGTATTACTAACACAGATCTTTCCCATTCTCAGACACGTTTAGTTTGCAAATACCTATTTGCCTGAAACAAAACTCAGAAATATTTACTGACCTTATAGGAGCTAACAGCATCTGTGATCTATGTGGAGCCTGCCTAGGAGGTTTATTAACACTGCAGCGTAATCAGATCAGTATAAATGGCTCTGTTACAGAGCCCGTGCAGTTCCTGTGGGACGTGCTGTGCTGCTGCCTTTGCTTTGCTTCCAGGACAGCTCTTCCCTCCCATTAGGGTGGGCACAGCTCAGTTTTCTCACTGTTCACTCTTTTTGCTCATTTGTAAACATCAGGACAACGATGCCAACAAGGAGAGAGAAGCCACACACAAACACACACTCCAGTTTCTTAGGTCATTAATTAATCACTCATTTTTCCCCTGGAATCAACACTCAGATCCTGCTGTTCTCCTTGAGAAGGGCACTGGATAGGATTGCACCGTTTCTAAAAGCAAAGAAGCAGATGGAGAATTTAGGACTTCCAGGACTAGTTGGGATGTGTTGTGTCCTTAACCTGGTGTAAGGGAAAGCAATTCTGTCTCACATCTCCGTTCATTTGCACCAGACCCCAGCCCCACTACCTGAATCCTCCTGTCCCAACCACCTCCCCACCATTTACCTTCCCAAAACTCTGCCCAAGCTCCTGTCCATCCCACCCAAAGCTGTTAGTCCGAAATGTCAGTCTTTCCCTTTTCCCATTTTTCCTCATACCAACTCTCTGTACACTAACCTAATATCCAGTTTGCCTGCATAGATATGTTTTTCCAACTTCAAGGTTTCATCAATAATATATTTTTCATTACATTCCCCCCAGACATGATAATTGCCTCTGAAAGAAGTAAAATACAAAGCTTTACCAGGACAAAAACTATTATTGGGGCATTGACATTTAAGCTCATAGTTGAATTTGATGTGAAATAAAATCATTGTAAATGGTGTTTAACTTGAAAATGCTGACAGCAACAGCTGTACTAACAGGCCATAGGAGTCCTTAAGAAAGTTAATTTTATATGACTCATTTCTGCTTCAGAAATTTTTACATTGCCAGTCTTCGGCTTGGGCACATTTCACTTTGATATTTTTCAAACTCTTTTTTCTCTTTAATTACAGTCAATGCTATTTAAATTATTATGAAAAAATTAAGTCTTTTTAACTTTGAAAATCTGGAAACGGTACACTTGCAAGGAACTACACTGTAATAAAGTGTGCTAGTGGGAGTGTGCTATGCTCCAAAAGATGCAAACCAACACTGCAAAATAATATGTGATTTCAACCCCTATCTTGAAAAGAACAAAAGAAAAACACAAACCAGGAGCAAAAACCACAAAAAAACAATACCACAACCAACCAGCCAACTAACAACAAAAACAAACAAAAGAAAACCAAAATTAAAAGGTAATTTTTATGGATGAGCTATGAACAAGAAAAACAGCAATCTGGCCTCATCACAGGCATCAGCTCCATTCCTGTTTTTTAACCATCATTGACAAAGCCTTGCAATGAAGGTCTTAGCACATTCTGTTTGGGGGAAAAAACCCCAAACCAAACCAACAAAAAAAAAAAAAAAAAAAAAAAGAAAAACAAACAACACA
>VZRQ01002421.1:784076-801029 GCA_013397975.1 Machaerirhynchus nigripectus | reverse complement strand
AAAAAAAAAGGAAACCACAACTCACAAACAAACTGATGACTCTGGAGCTTTTCGGATACAATTTTATCTGTAACTGTTCCAACCTCCCTGCCCTAGGCAGGGTCATCACAGAGCACAGGGCACAGGATTGCATCCAGACAGTTCTGGGGTATCTCCAGTGAGGGAGACTCCACATCCTTTCTGTTCCAAGTGCTCCAGTTTTCACTGTTTAGGATCGATTTCTCACGCTTAGCTGGTTGCAGAAGACAAACCTTCCTATTAGCAATATTTCACATGGAAATCAGAGATGCACAGGAAATATGAAGGCCTAATGTCTCATGTCAAGAGTAATTTTTTGGATAAAACCAGACTTTAAATGATATATTCAAAATACTGATACACACATGCAAAAATGTTCCTGCTGTCACCATCCTGTGTTATTCTTACTTGCTGTAGAAAAATAGGTCGGTAGTTATAAAAAAAAGTTAAATCCTTTCTTCAAGAGTACATTCTCTAGGTTTTTTTTTTTTCCTCATTTCTTGCTCAGTGGGGTTTTACTCAGTTTTATCAAGTTCAACAATGACAGAGAGCCCTTAAAAATAATGTATTATGGAGCTGAAGATGGCAACATTTACAATTTAACTTTACTGGAATTTTACTGTATTTTGATAGATGACAGCTTTAATGATTCTGTGCATGGTTTATGGCAGAAAACAGTACAGCAGTAACATAATTTTCTGCTCTTTTCAACGAGCTGTATCCAAAGAATTCAGAAAACAAGCAAGTGTACTTCATAATCACGCCAAATTTATTTTCTGGGTGAACTCTCAAATGTTAAAGCTCAAGTACACAGAGTGATGTTGCCATGGCAACTGCTACTGCAACCCAAGATGAGCCCATGTTTATGAAAGCACATTTCTGTCCCCTGTACACCTGCCGAGCCACCGGACGCTCCGGACTCCTGTCAGGAGGCAATCGAGCTGTTCACGCATTACCAGCCCCAAGACTGCTCCTGGCAAGGCGAGGGGACGTTTGCTGGAGCCCCTAGGCTGTAACAACCCTGCATATGATCTACACGATGGCAGAATCACAGCATTGTTTAGACTGGAAGAGACCTTTAAGGTCACCGAGTCCAGCCACGAAGCCAGCACTGCCAAGGCCACCACTACGCCATGCCCCAAGTGCCACATCTACACGGCTTTTATACACCTCCAGGGGTGGTGACTCCACCACTGCCCTTGGCAGCTGTGCCAGGGCTTTCAGTGAAGAAAATTTTCCTTATATCCAATCTAAACCTTCTCTGGTGCAGCTTAAAGCCATTTCTCCCTGTCTCACCACTTCTTACCTGAGAGAAGAGACCGACCCCACCTGGCTAAACCTCCCTTCAGGGAGTTGTAGAGAAGGTCTCCCCTGAGACTCCTTTTCTCTAATCAACACCACCTCCCTCAGCTGTTCTTCCTAAGCCTTGTTTACTCCTACTTCTAGGTCCTAAACGAGAAACCCTTCATTTGCCCCAAGATGTAGTATTAGAAGATTTAGTGTTGCTATAGCTCTAGGCAGAGTGGAGCAGTAATATATTTTGTGTCCTTTGACCTTTTTTTCCTAAATCTCCACTGAAATAAACTGTCAAGTTTGAGAAATGTCAGAGTTTGGTCATTTGAGTCTGCCTGGAGGTGTAATTTTGCATGGTGTACAATTCCTGTGAATTTATCAGAACATGTTTTTTCACACATAGTCAACATGGTGTGACATTCAGCATCCTGAATCCGCCAATGTCTACACGCTGAAATGAGTTTATGATTTCTTTTAAAAAGAAAATCCAAAATGTGTTAGTTCAGGTCAACAAAGGAATCCTCAGTGGATTCCTGAGGATAAAAATTAAAGGAAGCACCCTTTCTCCCTGCTGTTTCCTCTGCATACCCATTTGCTGGCAGTTCTGCCACGGGTTTAAGATCTGCGATGAAGTACATCGACATGTAAAGCTTCACATACCAGTAATGTACATACTTTCAGTAGCTCTCCAGAACAATTTTACACTTTCACTTAAGCCCTTCTGGAACTAAGTCACAAAAGCAGCCAGATTTGAAGCTGTTTTCAGCCAAGTCCTACCCAACTGTGACCACATCCTTGGGAAAAGAGGCACAGCTGCTTAGCCTATGGTTTAATCTCCAGCCTCTCTTTGATGGTGACCCAATCATTATTTAGGGAAATCTCTCAGCCTTGCTAAGGTGTATGGAGATGAGGTCATTGCAAGAAATAAACTGGAGAAGTCCATAATCTTAAAGACTACATCAATTCTCAATCTCAGCCTGATCTGGTCATTTTTGACACACATAAGTTGACAGTCAAACTTTCATATAAACAGAATTTATCACAGACTGCCAGCAGACCGAGCTCATTAATACTGTTAGTCATTATACTGTTAGTATAATACTATACACATTTCTCAAGGAATAATTTCTTAAAAAGCAACCATAACACTTCCTGACCACTTAGAGAAGAGCATGATACAATCTAAAATAAACAGATCAGCTACTGTAGAGGAGAAACTTCTCATAAACCTTCTTTTAGACTTGGCCAGGGTTGTGCATAGCTATTACAGTTTAAATTGTTTATGCTGTAGAACTTTTTGATTTAGAGACATTAGCAGTTGAAGATAAGCAAAGTGTGCATTACGACAAGAACAAAGAGGACATATTCAAGAAGCATATAGCTTAGTACACTGAGCTAAAGGAGGCTATAAACCATGTAACTGATGCTTAGAGGTAAAGCAGCAATTCCCTTCTAAAGTGGGAACAGTGCATGAACAGAAGGGCTGATGGTTTCTGCTAATTCAGCTCTACATCATGAGCTAAATGTGGGCTGATGGTCCTGTAAGATGCTGGATACCCATGTCCGGGTACACACCCTGGACAAGACAGCCAGTGATGTTTGGGAACTTTCAACAGAGTAACAGTAATCAGAAAATGACAATCTGCTAACACCAAAAAATGTTAAGTAACAAATGCCACAGTGCAGCAGCTGTGGGTGACCAGTCACTGAGAATATTTTGCATACTGGCATAATATGTACTATTGCTTCCCTTCCAATTTTCTTTAAAAAGCAAAATTAATCCAAAATACTCCAAGGAACAGTGCTGGGAGAAGCCTAAACCTTCTGTCCCTGCTTTCAGCTATAAACCAGAACATGTCCATATTCATGTCACAGTAGAACACGTTGCAGCCTCTTAAAAAGATGGGATGATACACCGATTACAATGCTGGAATTAATTCTGGAAAGTTCACTGAAAAGTTGACAATTCACAGAATCATGAAAATGTTGGCTGGCAGGGACCTCGCAGGGTCACCTGCTCCAACCTCCCACACAAAGCAGGACTGCTGCCAAGAACAGATCAAGTCACCTCATCCTTAAGCTGAACTCATCAAGCATTCAATCAGAGCTAACAGGTTCAATATAAACACAAATGTATGCCATTGCACTCCTTTTTTTCCCCTCTGCTGCCAATACATCTGTTTCTTAGTAAAAATAACATCAGTATGCAAAAGTAAAAACTCTCAGACCTGTAATATAACTGGTCGTTAAAATTCATACAGACATTTTTGCTTAAAAAGAAAAATACAATACAGAAAAGAGACAGAATTGGAAAAAGAAATTAAAGTCTTAACCCACAGACATAGCAGCCATGGCATGAAAAATTCATTTCCATTAATGAGACGTGGTAGTCCCCAGGCCAGCGCCCTTTGTATGTGAACCATGTTAATCAGATTGTATGAGCATTTGCTGGAAACTCCTGGGACAGCAAGCAACTATAACTATAGAGCAAGCACAGCAGATTAGCAGCTTGCTAAAAACTGCTTGACTTGTAACCCTTGAAGCACAGGAACGATGCAGGTTTCCCAAATCACTGATAAATGAAACATTTCATTTACACGTCTTGTATTTGTTGCAGCCTTTGACGCAATTTCCACATCAAGATGTGGACAAAACTTCCTGCTCGGGGACACCTTTAGGTAAGAAAGCCTAGAAAAAACACACAGTTAAGGTCTGTGTCAGCCCAGCCGTGGTCACACACGCTTCTGGCACAGTGCCTTGCTATTGCTGTCCTACATCTCCAGAAACCCCTTCAGTAACCGCAGCTGGGTTGGAGAGTGATGGAAACACAAGAATTCCCACCAGGAATCACTGCAGGACCTCTGCAGGTTTGGATGAGGAGTACGGGTGGATTTATGGCAAGACCTACCAAGACAGCAGGACCTGGTCTTAAGCAGATTTTTCCTTTTGAAGATGTCCTTTTCTACTAACCCTTCAGCCTGAAGGAGAAAAACCATCTGGATTTAGGCTTTCCTTCCTTCCACTGGCAGTTAATACATTTAATTGCTTCCTGGCTTGGGCTGCATCTGCTGCATCTTCCCAGTGACACAAACAAATGGAAACCTGCCCTACTTCAGACAACTTCATTTTAAAAACATTTGAGTGTTTCATGGAAATTTCAAAGTTATAAAGCTTTTTACTGATTTTATTCCCAGCCTAATTTTAATTTCAGTCACCAGCTCTCACTGTCTGTGCAGAGCTAGGAGCCACTAAGAAACCAGTGCTCCCCAAAAGTCACCCACCAACCGAAGGGAATCAATAAGGTAATTTCCAAAGAACATAACCTAGAAATACTCATGAAAATATTACCCAGAACTGACTCTGAAAAAGACACCCAAGAAACATGCTATTAGTGACTCTGAATAATACAAACTATTAAATGTGAAAAATACTATATGAGTATTTTCAACATTATACGGATATTTTTGACCAAAATATGAATTACAGTCTGATTGCCTGCCTTTTTTTCTACCTACAATACTTAGATATCCCCTTGAAGGAATAAAAGAAGATTTCATAAAATAAACAAATCTATAACCAACCATCATTCATATGCTGCTTCTGTCTCTCTGCAGGTCCCTAGGAAATTGTCTAGCTCACTGTAGTGACTCTCAGTATGGCCCTGGTCTCTCCTGCCTTTCTTCCCTTTTGAAATACAAATTAAAAAAAAAATAAATAAATATAGAAATAGGGATACAGATCCTTAACTCCACATGGATCTGTATTTTCTTTGACTTCAAGAAATGAAAAACTAATTTTTCACAGTTTCCCCAGAAACGTCATTCAAAACTGAACATGCTCTGCTTTATCTTACATGTTAATTATTTCTCTTAGAAATAAACATTTCCTCACTAAAAATGTGCATTTTTATTAAATTTAGGGTTTTAGTGGGAATATTTCCCTCACAAAACAACTTAATCAGCTTTATTTATACATGACCTAATTCCAAGCTCAGGAAAAAAAGACAAGTCAGAAGATGCCCATGAGGAAGAGGATCAGGCCATGCAAATCAAAAGAGCAGCAGCATTTCCTTCATCTCTACTACTTTTTTACAGGGAAGTGTCTTCCATTGAGCTTCACAGTACAATGTTTTTCATGGTTTACAGCAAGGAAAGAGGCAAATCAGTCTCTAGTGAAAAGTCACCCAAGCTCATGAAAAATTTAGAGTGACTAAATTTATAATTAAAATAAATCAAGAATCAACATTAGAAAACAGTTTGTAGATTAGCAGAAATTCGTGACTGAAAATTTGAATGCTCTTTTTTTTTTCCAACAGCAAACACACAGAATCCCCTCTATTTTAAATACAGGACATACCTGTAATTTCTTTACGTATTAAGGGTATTTAGAAACACAGTGAACTACATTAAGCATGTCTCATAGCTTTTGTAATTTATTTATGAACATGGGCATTATTAAAAATAAATGATCTTCAATAGCACTTAAAAGTAAAGCTGCTTTGAGACCAAATGTTAGGCAAATGGTATGAAAATGTAAAACTCGGGAAGTCACAAAGCACTGCTCTATCACAAAATATTTCTACCACCAAAATACAGCCTGAAACAACCAGGGTTGTTATAACACCAGCAAAACCATTACAACTGCATAACACGTGATGGGCTATCAGTATGTGGGTTAATTATCCAAGTTTTCAATCTCTCTTAGAGAAGTACCAAGCCACGACTGTCACGCAGATACAAAGGCTGCAGCTGCCCTGCCAGGCACTACGAAGGCCTTGGTGTGAATTTGGGCAGAAGCAGCGAGCTCCATTACCCATTTTCGTACTTTGTTCACAAAATTCCCAAATGTAACCCTTACAGGGTCATGCCCACAGCCCACCACACTGAACGTAAAGGCAGTAACCCTACAGTGACCACTGTGCCTCATCTGTGTGTAAGTAACCTGTAAACGCCCCAGAAATCTCTTTTGGACCTGTAACCCATTTCCATTTTTCCCTTGCTTTTAGATCCCGAAAATAATTAAGCCTTCAGTAAAACCAATTAAATATTGTGTGCTGTTTCAAAACTGTACTGGAATTTTACCTTCCTCTGCTAAACTTAGTCCAAAATAATTGCAGAGAATACAATTATCTACCACAGTCACCATCTGGGACATGAAAGCAATCATTTTAATTATTGCCATTCTAACTTGGGACCCACAAAGACCACTTTTTGGGCTACATATGGAGTCTATTTTTATGGATTAATGTCAAAACAGGTGGATGGAACATACAAAAAGGCAGTTGGCTAAATGCCCGTAAACTTTTTTACCTAGTGCAGACTACTACAAAGAACTGGAGAACTGAATTTTATATCCAAGCTGGTTGTTAAGCTGCTGGGTGATTTCAAAAACAAAATCAGCACTGTTCTAAAGCACTTTTATGTATCATTGAAGTAGCTACCATTGAAGTAAAGAGATGACTTTCTCATTAGAGATGCAGATTATCAAAAACTAGTAATGTTACTGACTGTACTGGGAATTTTGTTTATGGGAACAGGAGAATACTTTACTCTGGGCACTTTTATTTGAATAGATATCTATGAGTATGCACCTCTAGCATAAGCCATCAAAGTTAAAATGGATTTATCCAGCAGAGCAATCTCACAGAAAAGAGCCAAGGAGGACTGCAATCTAATTAAATTAATGAGAACCAGAAAAATAAATATATAAGGAATGAAATGTAGAGAGGGTATTAGCTTAAGAGTTTTTGAATATAGCACTGAGAAAAACTACTTAAATGCCTTTGAAGATAGTTTGAATCTGGCTTACCAAGGTCAAAATGACTGCAAAATCAGTAAGAAACTAAAAAACTTACATAACACGGTAGTAAGCAAAATCTTCTTAGAGCTCTGTCACAACTTAGACTTCACACAGCTGAATAAAACCTGAATGGACTCTCATTTAATGAGCCCATTAGACCTGACTCACAAACTGGAAGTCTTAAGATTATTAATGAATGCAACAGTCGATGGAATTCCCAGCCTACAAGTGTTTGAAAGGATCATCACTTCTTCATCCTGACACAAGTGAACTCCTCCTGTGGGCTGCAGAGGCTCCTTCACTCTCACCAGTTTTAAAGGAAATTAGTTGGGTCAATTCCCTCAAACTGTTCTCTGAATCCAGCAGAACTGAGTCAGCAGTAGCTTTCCATCACACAACACACCCTGAATTACCAGCGAATAATGCTGGCTGTTCCCTGGTTTGCGGCGTTGTTTGTTTAAACTCACAAGCTGATGACCATTAAGACGTCTCACTATTTACTTTCACTATTTTAATAAATGATAAAGACCAATTCTGGACTGAGATGAGATGAAAGCCAGTTTGTTGGCCAGAAGCTCTGCATTTTGTAAGCGACAAGCAGCACAACCCATCCAATTAGCCGGGCTCCAGCTTGCTGGTAGAGCTGGACAGTACTAGAGCAGCACCCCAACTGTAACTCAGCGTCAGACCTGGGTCCAATGGATGTTTCCCAAGACATCCATGACCACTATTAACACACTCAACCTACTGAGGCTGGGGAGAACGCTCTTCCACTGCTTGATCAGAGCCAGATCTCACTGTCCTTCTTCCATGCAGATCTCTTCTCTAAATTAAAATTATACATTGCTTTTTGCTGGACAACACGCTCCAACCTTAACCCTCTGAGCATCCTAATTGTTTTGAATGAAATACCATTAAGGGTTGAAAACAAACACATACCTGAAGCATTTAAGCACTGAGATCTAAATACCACTTTTTGGCAGGCCTATTATGAGCATCCAGATCTAGTTCTTTGTTTTTAAGATTTACCTGCAGCACACTGCAGAGAGCAAGGATTGAGTTAAATCTTTTAAAAGATAATGATACAAGTATTGAGCTAAATGAAAAAAAAAAATCATACATGACCTTAGCAGGAATATTCTAATTGTAATGTTTATCCACAGCAATGATCTGCAGTAGGTCTTCCTCCCAAAAGGAGTATTTTACTATTGAAAAGATAAACATCTTTGCCATGTTTTGAAACAAAATAATTAGACTTAGAGAAAATATGCCTAATTATACCCAGAACAATCAAGACTGACTGCTTGGAGGGTGTAAGTCCCTCAGTCCATCTGCTGAGTGCGTTCACTGCTTTTTTGGCACTTCCTTGAAGTCATGAAGTGAACACACACACAGAGGTTAGAAACGTTTCAAAATCATGTAAGCAGATGGTGATACAGCAGGTAATAATTTAATTACACAACTCCTAGAACATGTTTCCCAAAAAAAAAACCAAAAAAACCCCAAACCCAAACAGAAAGAGGGAGGGAATTAACAATGTCCAGTCTGATCTTTTAATTGCAGTGCAATACCTTTTGTTGAATTAGCACTTATTTCCCACCCATCTATTCTGCAGCTGGAAACAGCAACAAGGAAGAAGTTCTATACCGTGTTTTACTCCTAACACAACATTCACGATGGAAAGAACAAAAATTAGCAGGATAAAGTACAGGCTGTCTTTGAAGACGAGAAAATAACAGCAACACTGAAAAAGAAAACTTATCTTTAGTTTTGCAGGTACAAAGAGGTCAGAAAGATACAGACACATTTGCTCTTGCTTCTACACAGAACTCTGATACTTCAGAAGTGTGAGACAATGAAGAAATGCTGGTCTTATTAATTCTTCATTTTGTGCAGAAGCACAGAATCCCACGGACATGAAGCAGCATGATACAGACATAGATACCAGAGGTAACCCAGGAACTGAGCGAATTTAATGAAAATGAGAGAAGAGCATTAAAGAAAACAAACAAACAAACAAACAACCCAATATTGTGTTGGTCTACTTAACACCTGTGAAGGCTGAAAGAGAAAAAAGGCTCTCCTGAATGCTGTTTTGGCAACCTCATGTTTTAGACAGGGAATTGCTGCCTCCAAAGAGGTTGAGGATGATGAGATAACCACTAAAGCACACAAATTTTGACTGGCAGTTTAAGCCAGTGGTGCTGAGTCACCCTAACCTAAGGAATGCGAAATTACATCAGAGATGCATCACCCTTTGCATTATGTGCATAAATTAAGGCATAAAAGTGTAAGGAAGCAAGTGCAAATTAACTGGAATAATCAGCAAACTGTCACTGTGAGACTCAGCATGTTCCAGCCCCTGCTGGCATTATGGGATGTCTTCTATCGAGACATTAAGTTATGGGCAGAAAAAAAGGAGGGTAGAATTAATAGTTGTGAATTACCCCAAAATAATACAAGTGTATACATAATATTTTAATTTTGTCATAGAGCAGTACATTTTGTCCTTATGGAAAGGTCAAATGGCTGTAAGAGTCACAATATCTGAGTCACAAAGTGTAAGTAGTAATTTACATATAAGTACATATAGAGATGTCTAAAAGAAACATCAGTAAAATCACTAGTTTAATCTTTCGGGTTATTTTCATCCTGTCTACAATGGCATAATTGGCTGCCTAATTAGAAGTAAAAAACCTAGGCTTATGATTTAGGCAGCTCATAATGCAAACTTCCGTTGCATTATTTTTTTATTAGTTCCATCTCTCAGCAAACTCCGTACAGAAACGGATTAAGGAAGTTGGGTTCTGGATTTTATGATACTATAAAATAACGTATTATTTAGCATTAGATTTTATAAACACGTAAGATAAGCTCTCTCCAAATTGTACATCTAGTCAGTTCCAGCTTGGGATCAACTTCTCTCTTAGAATGCACAGCAAAAGGAAAACCAGCACAGCTTCCTGGAGTGTCACCTTGTCTTTGTAACAGATTTATTTTTTCCTGGTTTTTATTGAGTAGGTAAATGGAATAAAAGAAGAGAGGTGAAGCATTAACAACCGTTTCCTATAATTTCATTTTTTGATTCTCACAATTTATTTCCCCATAAGTTGACAAATCCAAACAGAAACACCGCAAAAGGTCACTTGGATGTAGAAATATCAAAAATCCCCAGCATCATTCCAGCTAGGTTTATGATGTATAGCTTGAAATGCTAGATAAACTCCAAAGAATATATTAAAATAAAGCTCATAATGAAAACAATATATAAATACCATATAATTCTGTGCTGCGCTTCTCACTTGAAAAGGAAGTTCAAATCTAATTTTAATAAATATGACATATGCGTTCAGAGTGTAATAGTGCATTCACCACATAAGACAATTACTTTTTTTTTTTAATTGAATGCTGTTTAATGAAGCTTTACCTTACTTTTCAGACTACCTACACCAGAGTGTTTTGGAAAAAGAGTCTGAAGTCAAAGTCTATTTAAAATCCTCTGCATGTCCTACGGCACCTATGCTGTTGTTGTTTCGGGTTTTTTGGTTGCTTTTGGGGTTTTTCTTAGGAATGGCTGATGTTCTGTACAGAAATTATCCACTTTATTAAGTATACACAAGTATGTGTGCACACAACTATATGTGGCTGCATTTTTTATAGCTATATACAGAATAAATGGAAATTATTTGGTACTTTCTTAGAAAGCTACACAACTGCTGAACTACTTCTGTGGCAACAAATACGTTATTAGAAAATAAAAGTGGCAGTAAGAACTCTCAGGTTTAAATATTTAGTGGCGAATATTAGGCTTCTGACTATTAAAATGACTCCAAACAGCCCTAAAGCTGTTGAAGCTGGACGTGTGAGGAATGGACTGAGGGAAGCTCTCGCTAGAAGGGAAGCCAGCTGAGAAACAACCTGCTCTGTCCTCCAGACAAAAACAAACCAACCTGAAGTGTAAGAGTCTTACCATGCCCCTATGGATACAGACAGACATGGTAGCTGCAGGTATCCAGTAGGACGTGGCCATCCCTACAACAGCCGGAACAGGACTGGCAGCAGCAGCTCCGTGGCTGCCTCAAGGCCCCCTTGCCCCATATTGGACACCAAACTGTGTCCAAACTTTTCTGAGTTTGCCTCAGAAAAGGAGCACAAAGTAAAACAAGAGCCAGCTGATCTGTTTTGTCCACCATCAACAGTGACAGGTCTAGTGCCAGTGAAAGTGCTGGTAAAGTTTTCTGATGAATATTATCATCCAAAAGTTGCGTCATGACAGTGAATAGTAAGCAGCCATGAGAAAGCCCAGACAGAAGAGGAAACGATGAAAACACTAAACAAGCTTCTTTAAAAAAAAGGTATTTGGTTTTTTTTTTTAAAAGCTCCCTTGAATGCTAAAGACCCTACAAAGAATAACAGGCCAGACATGCCTGATGTAACTCACCCAGACAGGGCAGGCCAGGGAAGAGCCAGGCTCAGCATCAAACACCACCAGCAACCACCAGCCCCAACTCTAATTGGCTTTTAAACGGTGCCACGTTGATTGATGTATCCCTTCTGATTTACTATATACTTTCTTTTGGTTCAGTGAAGAGAAGTTAAACACGCAGAAGAGAATAATGTGTCAACCAGGAGATTAGTTTTACAGCCTATATGTTGAAGTGAATAAATTGTACTTTCATTAACAGAAGTAGGCCATACGCCGGAAAAGTCATTGGATTCGCTTCACTGGTGAACTGGAGCAACAATATCTGATTAGAAAGCCTCAGCAGTTCAAAAGTCTTTAAAGGCAGGTCCAGTGGTTATACAATTAATTTTTAATGATATTGTTCCATCTGGGAGATTCACTTGAAGTGCCAAATGGGTTCCCTGAGCTGAAGTATTAGCTTTAACAAACCTGACACATCTACAATCTGTCTAGTATCTGCTTAAAATACTATTAAAAAGTTTATGGGAAGGAGCTCTCCCTATTTGTGCTTTCTTCTTCTTCAGCAGTTTTCAAGGTCCTGTGACACAACCATAGTAGGAAACATTAGCAGCAATAACTGGTTTTGAGGTTTGTTTGGTTTTGGGTTTTATTTTTGGACAATCTGGAAGGCCTGAAGGTTTGCTAATAGCAATAGTCATATAAAAATGTTAGGAAAAATTGGGTTTTATTCCAGCTGGATTATATGATGACCCTTCCTTTTGGAAAACGAATACCAAAAAATCAAGGTTTCTGATTCCAGAAATAGAAATATATCATTCTCAAAAACCGTATCAAAAGTAATTCCCATAAAACTAACTTTTTTATAAACTTTCACAGCTGTAAAACTGAACAGGGCTTAGAACCTAAATTCCTTTCTCTCAGAACTCTTGCTAAGTATTGCCATTAACAGGGTTTTTTTTCATTCCAAGTATGAAGTATGACAAGACTCAAACAGCTGCTGTTAAACACAGAACCCAACTTCCAAATTTTAAGCACAAACAAAATAAAACAGGTATTTCCTTCTTTTTCTCAGAAATATTAATATGTTACATTTGTTGTATCAGCACAGATTTTGCAACAGTTGCCCAAACACAGCAACAATGCTGAGATTTTATATGGAAGTTCAAGTATCATTCAGAAGGGTATTTAAGTGTATACTTACACATAGTTTAAGTATTTAAAACCTATGTCTTCTGTACAATTAGAACACACAAATTGCTGTAACATTGCTACATGAATGTGGTTTTTTTGAACAGGCAGCCTCTATTCTAAAAATGCTTTTGTCTCCAGGGAAATCAACATTTCTTCAATAAAAAAATATGCACATGAAGCTACTGAGCTGTATTTTGCTACTGTATTTCTACTCGTATGACAAAAGTGGGGTTTAAAAATAATCAAGCAGACCTCCAGTTCCTATTTGGAGCAGTAGGATCTTTTTGTATGACCACAGGCTTCAGGACATGAAAGCAAAAGGAGCAGTTGCTGGAAACCAGCATTGTAGGATAGAAAGCTTTCAGCTAAATCTTTCGGTAGTTACAAAAACAAAACAAACAAATCACCAAACTTCACTTCTAAAACTGGGACATATTTCTGGAAGGAGGGAAGTCTGTTTCCTTGACCCAAAGCATATTGCATAACTCATATTTCATGGAGCAGCTCCAAGAGAGATGTGAAAGAGACCAAACTGAACCTCTGATTCGAGGAGTGGTTAATAAGGATGATTAGGCTGAGAAGAAAAACTTTGAAGCTGGGGAATCTCCTCAAAAAATATATTGAGAACTTAATGCAAAAAACCCCTAGCAGGTAGTGTTGCAACTGTTCAAATCAAATTGTTATTATCTAACCTAGTCTCATATTCTTCCTTTTAAATAATAATTGCTCCAGCACTGTGGCATTCTGCTTCTGCAACAGATAACCTAGCACAAAGCTCACAGGGCATTTTTTTATCCACTTTCTTCCCCACAGAATCCATTGGAAAGCAGCTGATACCCATTCTTGTATCAGTTTCTTTCCTTTATAAAATATGTAAATGCTTACCAAACTTACATTTTAGAACAGATGTACATTTTACAGTCAGCAAACAGAAGTTTTTCACGGATAAAATGGCACCTATGCCATTTATGAAAAACCATCTAATACAGCTGAAAGGAAAGAACATGAATAACTGAGTTTTGTGTTATTTCTACTTCATCAAAAAACATTTAGAATTAAAAGTAGAGATTCAGGGTACCAGAGAAAGAATAAAAGACTAAAAGATGATTTTAAAGGTCACATTATCTTAACAAAGTGCCACTTTCTGACAGTGTGACACTGATATAGAAATAATATACTCCATTTACCAGCAACTGCTCGATGAGATCTGTGCCCTCTGCACTCTAAACAAAGAAATTAGTGATTTTTCTCAAAGGTCACCCCGTGAGTGTGATATTTCTCTGCTGCTGAGGCGAGCAGCTCCAGTGCTCAAACCCTGTGTTCAGTTTTGGGCCACTCACTCCAAGAAATGGAGGGGCTGGAGCACGTCCACAGAAGGGGAGTGAGTTGGGGAAGGGGCTGGAGCACCAGGAGGGGCTGAGGGAGCTGGGGGGGCTCAGCCTGGAGAAAAGAAGGCTCAGGGGAGACCTTCTCACTCTCTGCAACCACCTGAAAGGAGGTTACAGCCAGGCAGGGGTCGGTCTCTTCTTCCAAGTCACAAACAACAGGACAAGAGGAAACGGCCTGAAGTTGTGCCAGGTGATTCAGAGGGGATATGGGAAAAATTTCTTCATGGAAAGGGCTGTTAAGCACTGGAACAGGCTGCCCAGGGAAGTGGTGCAGTGCTACTCCTGGAGGGATTTAAAAGCCACGTAGCTGTGGCACTTAGGGACACAGATTCGTGGTGGCCTTGGCAGTGGTGGGTTAATGTTTGGACTTGATAATATTAAAAATGTCTCTTCCAGCCTAAACAATTCTAGTAAAAATGAGGCATTTGCCAGTAGGTATCTAAGAAACATCTGATCTGGGCCCTGAAGCGAGTCTTAAAAATGTCACCAAAACTGAAACAACCTCTCCCCAGATGCACTTTTTTGTGCCACAGGACAAATTCCTGCTCTCTTGCAAGGCAGGAGGCTCCAGCATTTCAGTTACAGATCCAGAATCTTTTCTTCTTCCCAGAACACAGCTATTTGAAGGAACGTTATCTCCTTTTAGCAGGCACAAAAAGCAACAACCTCCCCTTTCCACGTGCTACTTATGTGCATTAAAAAATACGGACACAGCGGTAGAAAGGAAACATCAGCTCCATCCCTGCCCGGCGCTGAATGTGAAATCCTGTACATCAGCCTAAAGATAGGCTCGTTACATAAGATACACCCAATGCTAGTTCATGGGAACTGTTCCATAACAACAGACCATGACAGCCCATTACTTAATGTGCCACTGAGCTGATGCGACTCAGATGATAACACGCAGGGAAATTTAACGCTTCCCAGCACACACTCTTCTTTCTACAAGAGTCCCTTTTCAAACCCTCACGGCAAAGTAGCTGGTCTGCCAGCAAGAAGTGGACCTGTATTTAAAGGTTATTAAAAGGGCAAGAATCAAGAAAATAATAAAGATCGGCTTTGCAAAGCTGAGTAATAAAAAAAATAAAACAATGCGCTGACATTTCTATGTAAGATGTGAAACTAAAACAGAGAGGGAAAGATGAATAGAGAAGAATTCAGAGAACTAAAAGCATGTTTTGTGAATAAGATATGTCTCCAGCAGTCATTCACTCTTCTGACCTTATCACGCTTTTCAGCTTATCCAGATCTGTTAGAGCTGTTTAACACCAAAAGAACCAACCCACAGGAGAACTGTGAAAGCAAAGCATCTCACGGGAACTTGATTACCAATTTGCCAGGAAACATTATTGCTGTGAAAACTGTATTAAAATGACACTCCTTTGAATAGCCTCTCTCTAAATTTTAGAAGCTCTGTGTTTTAATGAAGATGTTTGGGAGGAAGAATCTCAACAGTTATTCAGATATGTTATTCTGGTGAAATGGTGTTAATCACCTCTGTATAAAAAAAACAAACACTGGCATAACATTGTGTTTGTGTAGCACAAACCATTATTTTCTTGTTCTTCTGCTGCCCAGCTTTACACCAAGATTCTACTGGGCTATATTGATCCTTGCACTCGTAAGAGATGAAAATTTGTGGAGGGGGAGAAAATAGAGAAATCTGTCAAGGCACGATTCACACGCAAGACCTTGTAAAGAGAAAACTGCGCTATGCCAAATGCTGAATGGAGGAGCCCTAGAACTGACTGAGAAGTTGATCTCCCTCAGTCTGTCCACTTCTCTCTTGACCTAAGCACGAGTCCATCACCTCAGCAATTTCACAGAGCCTCCATTCCCGAGACAATTCATATCCAAATCCATCTCTGAGAATAATGATGATGCTGCAATATGTAACCTCAATCTTCCTCCTGACTCATATTCCTTCACACTTCTCTTCCGTTCCCTTGTTGGAGAAATTCGGCTTTGTGCAGAGTGCATGAAAATTTGTGGGGCAAAAGGGAAAAAAGGCAAAAGTAATTCTTTTCTTCAGCCCTTCCTTTCCCTTGGAGGGATGAGCTGCTCTTTCAGGGATTACATTCATATTTTGTATTGAGTTGCCACCGTATAAACTTGCAAACTGAAGCACCTACGTGCTATGTGAGGTATCAGCAAACAGTGAAGATCTACACCTTTTGTTGAGCTACACAACTTCAAGAACCTGAAACTAAAGCCCTTTTTTAATAGATTCTTACCACTTATCTCATAACCCTCACCTTGAATCTTTTTTTCCTTCTTTTTCAAAAGCAAGCTGGTAATACCTATCATTAAATTCAGAAGAACAAATTGATTAGCTGTTGTAAAGTACATTAATTTGAGATAATCAAATAGAATAGAGTTGGTAAAACCAAAAAGTATGTAGACCTCATTGATGTGATACTGATCATATAAATATATTCTTCTTTAATAAGTAGTACTAATATTGTTTTTCACCAAATCAAAAGGGTATTATTTTTCCTGAAAAACTTTTATACCTTATTACTGCAATCACTTTTTTAATTTCATGCTTCCCTAACTTTATTACTGTTAATTTTACTCACTTAATTCTATCTATTTTCTACCATTCACTAGGAAAATTGACAGAACTTCAAAGGTTTCTGATAAATAAAAGTTAAATGGCTTTGTGAAAAAGGGTATTTATGTGTACAGTATGCTTCCACTGGAAGCCTTCTGACATCCTACAATATTTATCTCCACAATTGCCACAAAAACTCCTGCAGCCTCAGAGCAGAGCCCAAGGCAGAACATAAGCAGTAGTGACTTGAGAGGCCCTGCTGGCTGTGACCCAAGGAACAGCCC
>VZRQ01002421.1:747749-784066 GCA_013397975.1 Machaerirhynchus nigripectus | reverse complement strand
ACCCCCCCCAGCCACTCCAGTGAGGTTTTGGATCTCAACTCTTGCTTAAGTCTTCTGTCACTGCTGACTGAAATCCAAGCAAGAACTAGTGTAATATAAGCCACGGTTCATCAACAACCTGTACTTCATTATCTTTATTGAGAAAGTGATTCTTCCCCTTCAATAACAGGGTTTTTTTAAGTGAGAAAAGGATCAACTAGGAATTGTTCGAATATTCCTGTTATTTTTCTGTCAGGTTACAACTAAACAACAAATGTTGGACTTGTACTTTAGAGCAAAATAAAATAAGTCCACATCAGCCAAATTCCTATGCGAAAGTCAAAGATGAATGTATTTATGTAGAATTCTCAATACCTTTTTTCCTTTACTGTTCCCTTAATATTTGCAAAATGAGGGTACAGAAGAGCTGTAAATCAGTGCTCTTTCAATAGCCTATTGCAGAGAGCTTTCTCGTATGGTTTATGCCTAATGGTGGGCTATACAATGAAAGCCTAATGTCTATAAGTGAGAAGGTATTTATATTCATAATGTAAAGAACTGGAGAACAAGTCTTTAGAATATTGTAGCTTTCAGTCATCTTGGCTTTAACTCCCAAACTAATGCTGGATTATTAGAAGAAAACTGCTGTACTTCCCTCTTTCATTCTGCATTAGCATGACAGTGGAAATAATACACTAAGGAACTGGAAAGATGTTGTTGTACTGTGAGTCCTTATGGGTGGATTGTGGTGTATAAATTAATCTTTTCAATATCTGCAACTTTATCTCATGGCATTTTCCAAGCTTCTCCACTCAAAACATTCCTCTACAGCAGCCAAACTCACTGTTCAATACTACCTGGTGTTGTTTCACAGTTCTAATTATAAATTATACTCTCCACAAGCAAGACAGATTAGAAGTATTTCAAACCAAATGGGTGCAATGAGATACCTTTCCAGTTCCATTTGTTGTTACATGATGAAATGAAAAGTTAAATTCTTTAACCAGAGCTCTCTGACGTTGCACGTTCCAGGTTATGCTCATTTGTTGTTTTCTTCAGAAATAAACACACACGAAAGAGAAGAATTGTTAAAAAAAAAATTAAAAAACACCCTGAAGGAGACTATCTTAAGGGTTTTTTTTCCTTGAAACACACAATTCCCTAGAAACAAGATAATTTTGTGAAGCTTCTGTTGTGGCTAAAAATGTCCTTCTGTGGGAGCACCCTAGCTCAATCATGCCATCCACTGGAGCTGATTATTTAGAGTTGTTTTGAGTTCTTACAATATTCAAAAAGCAGCTCAGCCATGTGAGCTGTCAAAGTACTAGCATGAATCTCTCTGGAGCACCACAGCTGAATTGTCCACAGCCTCTTAAAACAGTGTTTCACAGAGCGGAAAAGTAAAACCAGTTGTGTTCAGGTTGTCTACACAAAGGTGCTCCAAACTTTTCAGGTCTTTGTTTTCTCTCCTAGCTCCTTAAAAACACCTTTTGCTTTCAGCAACACACCAAAAAGACTTTATGGACTAAACCACCATGATCTTGATTAACGCAAGTGATTAAAACAACTGTGTCTCTGACCACAGACAGCTGATAACCTTCCACCCCGAGGCTGCACCTCCCAGACAGCAACAACCCCTCCCTTCCCCGAAGTGCTGCGTGCTGCCTTTCATCTCTGCACCCTATGATGTCATTTTAGCATTCGACATTGTTTGAAACATGACTTTTTTCCTGGCAATTGAGTTGTATAATATTCTGCTCGCTGTCACCTTGCTTTCACACACCACAAATACGTGCAGCCCCTCACAAACGGAGCGAGCCACCCAGCAGAGCTGGCTAATTGACGACAATATTTTAATTTGCTGGGATTGAAAGGAACGGCTGCACAGACAGCATTACCTAAACCCACTAACTGTGACAGCATGTGAAGGACCTTGTGTCCCTAATGGCAAACCACTGCATCAAAGACAAGCAGAGCAACAAACATTTTATTAAACAACAAGTGCAGAAAAGCACAAGGCAGAAGCCTCCAGGGCCATGTTAATTATCTCAGGGTCGAAGTGGCTCGGAAGCTGTCTCGCAGACTCCAAGGCAGTCAGATGGCAGTGCCAGCGCGGTGAAGTCCCCAAGGTCCTGCAGTTACAGCACTGTCATATTTCAAATGACAGGTAATACTTACGAACATGCCCACACTAACCTCCTCAATTATATTCAATGTCAAGGTTTTTGTGCTGAAGGAACTGCTAATTTTCAACATACACACTTGCTGACAAAAGGTACTTTATCAAAGGAAGAAGTTTAGGGTATCTGCTGCAGATCCTTTTTGACACAGTGGGAATTCTGTCCTCCATGCAAGCTCTCCAAGGATGAAATAAATACTGCCCTTAGTCAGGCACACAGACATCCCAATATGCTGTGTTTGCTTTGCCAACAGACAGTGCCTTTGCACAGAAATCTCACTCTGTTATTAACAGCAGCATGGACAAACAAATATTCTCTTGGCTTTTATTTGAACTTCCTCTAAAGGAAAAGCCCCAAGCGAGTGTGGGCTCTTGCAATGCCCCAGGTGCTTCAAGAAGCAGGACTAAAAAGCCTTCCCCCACCCCGCCGGAGCAGCCATGTGTGCACAGAGCAATTCCAGTGCAATTACCAAGAAAAATGTAAGCACTGAATTTAAAGAGAAAGACATCTGAACATGCAAACATGATTCCTTGTTTATTCCCATATTTGCACTTGGCAGACTTTAACTGAAAATACAATTAAATGAACTTGATTCGACAGTCTAGAAAAGAGATTAGGTGGCAGAGATATGGCTACGGGTGAAGGAACACGGTCTCATTAGAGCTTCCTCCCTGTTCAGGCAGCTTCTCCCACTTGCAGTCATTAATATGAACTGGAGACAGATTCTGCTGTGAGTTGCACCAATTTAAATCCAGAGCAACTCTTATCTGGCCTCCAATTTGCATTAATGGTCAGAGGTGGCACAGTGAGATGAAGCAAGATGAAGGCAGTACCATGTTTAGAAGGAGAAAGAGCAGAGAGGCTCGGAATTTAAAGGGACACAGTGCAGTGTAAAGAGACATTTGAGGCACTTTTTTAAAATCCCTGCTAATATTAAAAATAACATTTAAAAACTTATTTTAAAGTATTTTAAGTTACTTGCATTATTCTGAATATTTTAATTGTGTACAAGAAATTTCAATGTCTAATCATGATTGTTTTTGTTAATATTTACAATGCACTAACACAAACATCCAAAAATGCCACATTCCTGCAGAACATGCCTGAATAGCATTTGACATTTTAGCAGTTACTTGGCCAAAAGTTCAGACTAGAAGAATATTAGATCTTCTCTAGTTTCCCTTCTCACAAGGCAGAAAAATAGATTTGGTTTTTAATCGGCAAATTGGAGCAGCAGCACCCCCATTTGTAACTGATGCAAACAGAATTGTGGCTACACTATGAACTCTTAGTGCATCATGTTCATACAGGAATTTCTGCACAGCCCTGGGAGGAAAGCTATGACTTTCCTGCAGCTCACATCCAAGAACTCCTTCATAATGATACCTGTATTGCCCATGTAAAGAATGAACCAGCAACCAGAACGTGCCAAAGTACAAAAAACACAAAAGATCTCATTAGACCTTCATTTTATTAATTAGGAGTGAAAGGGTTAAGGAAAACACACCAAAACATGAGATTTATATACCTGTATGTGCCCTTCCAACTTTGTACAGACATTTTTCCATTGATCTGACTGATCCTCTTCAAAAGAGCTGCTGGAGTAATAAACTCATACCCACGTTCATGAAAGGGAATATTTCAGCAACACGGGTTGCGATTTTTGGCAATGTTTCTACAGATCCAGAGCTTGAAACTTGTGCTGAGCCAGCAGATGGATTTCATAAAGCACTGCACTCTTGTACAAACAAACAAAACTAAAACAACCTCTCTCCCACGTGTCACTCGTCCAAGAAGAAATTTGCAGGTCTGAGACTTCCACATGCCCAACCTAGTAACCTTCAATATTCACACAGACTCCTGAGAGGTCTGAGATTACTTAATGTCTGACTGCTCAGTCCTTTGTCAGCACTTTTATGCAGAATATAAAATTTCCCTACATTTTCTCTGAATAACACAGACTTCTAAAGTCAAAATGTATAAACACGTATTACAACTGAACATACCAACACATTTTTTCCTCCCAGCCTTGGCTTCTGCTGGAAAAATGGTCCAAGTAACTCACAAAAATGAGTTTAGACAAGACAGGGGAAAAAAAAAAAATCAATAGATCTTCTCTACCTGCCATTTTGTTATTAAAATAAGAACTTTGTGTTGATCTGGCACGAATTGAGAAGACACCTCCTCATAAAATTTAGATGTACAGTAGTATTACAGAGTTGTTCACATCTTATCTTAAAAAGATACTCATGCTGTAAAGAGAAACATGAGAACAAGTATTTTCTTTCAATCTTTTAGCTTTGAATAACTCAGGGCATGTTCAAGTCAGTAGCAGCTTTTTTGGGGGTTGTTTTTCTTGAATTTATTTTTTTTTTAATATGGAAGTTGAGTAGCTAATACTCTAAAGAGTTCTGAAAAAGTAAAGGTTACTCTGGTTTAGGGAATTCAAATAAGCACCTTTTCTTGCTTAAAATCTAATTTTCAAGCACTGCAAAGTACTGGGATCATTAACAGAAGTCCAAGAATTCCCATAAACTTTACTGAAGAACAAAAGTATCATATTTTTTAAAAAATGCATTGTTGATAGTTTCATGTAACTTTCCTACTTCTATTATTACCTGTTATATATATTATATGTTACAAACCTGAAACTGCTACATACCCATTTGTAGAGAGGGACAAAAAGTTAAACATCCTAAAAACCACAAGTTTCTTTGTAGATTTCATGTGCACCTACTCTATCTCAACAAAATACATATGCATACGTTACCCTGACAGGTAATTTTACATGCTGGTAGACCCTCGAAAGGTTATTTTTTTCCTGCACACAAACATAGGTTTTAGTACACTAAAACATCTGATTTTGATCCTATTAATCATACTATTTTACTAATCTCTGTTCTGCAGGAGAATTAGACTCAACGGACTGCATTTCAGGCAGCCAGAGGTCAAGAATAAACAAGGGAGAAACAGTGTTAGATCTCTGTTTCCTCTGAAGTACGGAAAGCATGGCTTGGTTTAGGTACCACGAAGAAATTTAACAACAGAAGGTTGCTGCAGGTAAACCTTTATCTTTGATTTTAAAAATGCAAGCACTTCAGAGATACAAAAGCTTTGGTGACATAAAAGCACGGATCTCACGGCAAAATGTGAAGAGCAGTTTAGCGTTTTCTGCAGAGAGCTCCTGCTGTCCCTGGGGAGCACAGCACCAAGGTTACAGCTCACAGGTCCACGGTGAGGTGCTAAATCAGGTTTGCAGGGCCATACACTGTGCTGCTGCAGCCCACCCAGAGCACCTGGGCAGGGGATGCTGTTACACCGTGCAGACACACCCAGAGCAGCTCCCGGGGGTTTGGTGTCTGCAGTGAGGGCTGTGAGGGTCTGGATGCAGAGAGGAGCTGCCAGGCTGCTCACACAACCCCACCACCCAAGATACGCTAAATCTGCCATTCTTTACCCCTCAGATCTTGGTGTTCTTCTTAAAGGTGACTTAACACTTCAGAAACAATGGGTGGAGACAAAATCTAGATTAATATCTGAAGGCCTGGCCCAAAGATCTAATACGAGAGCAGGTAAAAATACCCCCCCATTTCCAGAGCCAACTCTAAAATCAAAATTGCACTGCCAAATTGAGTTTCCCCACACTTGACATGACTTAAGACTTGTTCAGTTCTTGTACGAGTACCAACCCTGTTGAACAGAAGCCTTGGAGAGACAGATGCAATTTGCTGTTACTGCAGTGGCAGCCCAAGCTATCCAGCAGCTTTGCACCACACTAAATCCTGTCAGGGCTATCAGTACACCAAGTTCAAAGACAGCTTCCCACAACATGCATGAAATGTTTCTGCAGAAGCCAACAGAGAATGTTAAAAGAAAGGGCCTGGAAACCACGATATCCCTAATGCTGTATGTTGAATCTTTTTTACTCTAAGAAAAAGGTATTGTTTTTCTCCCAGTAACTGTTACATATGTCATTTGTTTCATATGTTACAAATGTAATTTAAAAATCTACAAATATAAATAGATATTCATTTTCCTTGACCTACTCAGGCAAAAACCCCAGTCTCAAAACTCAGCGGCTCAATGCGAACTGAAGATCCTGAGGCCAATAACCTTATTTAATTCCACAGCAATAAAGACTTAAACACATGCACAAATATTACCTTTTTTTCGCCTCAACTCAGACATGTTCACATGAATTTAAGTAATTTTATAACTGGGGGCTGCATTGTTTGCTCATTTTTTGAATTACTATAACCATGATTCAGTCAACTTCCTCTGAACATTGGCAGCGTCAATCCCAAGATATTTAAGGGATTGGTGTTTGCCCAGCACTTCTTTCACTCACAAATTGTCTGACCCATATAAACAAAACACATCAGATCTGCAAGGCAACACATAGGAAAGCTATTCCAAACTGGAGTGTTTTGCATTGCAGGAGCAGCATTTAGAGAAGGGAAGCTCCCAGATCACTGAATCCCCCAAAGGCACAAAAACACTACGGACACCTTTGTAGGAAGGGATACTGCATGTTTATAAATTTATAAATGCGTGTGTATATATATATATATATATATGTATCAGAAATAGGTGTTTGCACATATATACATTAAAAAATGTATTTAAATAAATTTATATCTGCTTCCAAAAGTTGGGCAAGCCAAGATGCTGCATCATCAGCCTTCAGTGCGTTGGACTGTGCCCATCCAGGACCTATTAGTGAGGCTCCCACACTTTGTTTGGAGAGAGGTTTTTCCTGAGAAGACAATACTTTGATAATGATCCCTATCACCATCACTAAAGTTCAGCACCACTCAGGTGCTAAAGCTTGAAATGACTGTTTTCTCCTAAGGTAATGGACTTAAATATTATTTAGGCAGAAACAGATTCTTTCCTGCACATATGTGATGGAAATAATTTGCAAGTACTTTCATTTAGAACCACTTACGATGTAAAATTATTTCAGAGTGTGGCTTCATTCTAGCATAGTATAACAATTTATATTAAAGCTGACTGAATTATTTGCAAGCTGTAACATTATGCCAGTACCAAATCTTATCAAATCAAACCCACTGCAAAAGAGACTGTTCCCTGATTATTCACAGAAGTAGAAAGCCATGGAAGGGTATATTGATCTTACAGCCAGAGGTGTATAAAATACTTGCAGCAGATGAGAAACGATATCCTGCATGCAAACAGCTTTACCTCTCCTTATTACAAAGTCACAAAGAAATTCTTCGTATTTTACAGAGTTTTCTCTCTGAAAAATATGTCCCTTTTCTAGTAAAAATTGTGAATCCTTTTATAGAAAACCTGGACACGGGGAGCTAAGCCAAGTTTAAAAACATACATTTAATATTTACTATACAGCCACTTAACTGAATATCCAAATATCTACTAGGCAAAACCCAACATTTCAAGAATCACAATTAACATTTAAACTCTTTCACACATTCAATAAAATTGCCTTCTTAGTTAATGGAGGCAAGCTCAACACTAAACCTCTAAATCTCCTTTTAATACAGAGTGCTTCACACTTCACACACCCACAAGAAGTCACACACTTTTGTCATTCAGAAAGTTTGACCAAAGTTGCTTTAGACACCACAGCAAAAACACAGTTTGTATAAATCTTGTGTAGAAGACAGAAATGTATATAGCTGGATCAGGCCCAAATGGGCTTGTTTACATTAACTCTTAATAAATTCATACAATCACAGGCCATACAACCATTAAGGCTGGAAAAGAACTCCAAGATCATCAAGTCCAACTGTTAAACCAGGACTAAAATGTCCCCAGGTGCCACATCCACACCCCTTTTGAACACTTCCAGGGATGGTGCTTCCAGCACTTCCCCAGACTAGCTGTTCCAGTGCCTGACAACCTCTTCTGTGACCAAAGTTTTCCGGATGTCCAATCTAAAGCTCCCCTGGTGCAACTTGAGGCCATTTCCTCTGATCCTGTCACTTGTTACCTGTGAGAGGAGACCGACCCCCACCTGTCTACACAACCTCCTTTCAGGCAGCAGCAGAGAGTGACAAGGTCCCCCAAGATCTGGAAATCATCTGGAAAATTCCCAAAACATCCAAGCAAGCTGGGCAGTGCTACAGGAGTGTTTTGCAGTGAGAAAAGTCTCCTACGTCCTTAAAAAATGTCTCTTCAGCAGATAACGAAATGGTGGAAACTGGGATTCTGGAAGGGTCTCCCATTGCCTTGGAAACAGTGGGTTTGTGCTGCTTTTGGTTTGGTTATTTTGGTTTGGTTTTTAATTTTATTTTTTTTTTCGGTTTGGTGGGTTCTTTTGGTGGGGAGGGTTGTTTTCCTTCTTTGTTTGAGTTTCAGATGGGGGGATTTGCTGCCCAGAGCAAGGAATGGCAGACTGAGGCACAAGGAGAAGGCCTCAGCAGCTCCCAGCAGATCTATATGGGGAACTCCGACCTTTTAGGCAGCAGCCCAGAGCTGTGCCACTGGAGAAGTTCTTTCCAGCACCTGGACAGGGTGGATGGTCCACAGAGCAACTATAACCCATCAAACAGGCTCCAAAATACAAAAGGAGTTTTCTGTAGAAAAAGGAGACTTGGTGGCTACCTAAGGCACAGGACAGGCTATGTCCCTCACAGCCACAGGATGCTCCTCAGGGCTGGCAGTCTTGCTCACACTCAAATATCCAAAACTGAGACATTTCCATGTTTCCTTTTATCCCTCCGGCCAGAAATACTAAGTTTGTTTAACGGGTTGGTTGGGGTTTGACAGATGACCTCACTTAAGACAGTCATTACCATTTAATCTCCCTCATTTCTATGAAAAAGCTCAGCTGACGGAGGCTTTGCATTTTGCTTTTGTTTTATTTTAAATTTATTCTGTTAGTAATCAACTCCTTGCTGTCAGCTGGTGGCTGCAGAAGAGTTGGATTTGCAAGAGGAGCAGCAAGACAGGCTCAAGCATGTGACAGGCAAAGCAGCCTGATGGGGTGGGAGACGCGAGGCTTTTATGAAAGCCAGAATTATGTTCCAGCAGAGAACTTAAACTTTTATATCTCCTAGCAATTTCTCAAAAGGAATAATACTTATATAAATATAACAGCTGCCCACACAAAAATTAAAGCAGCAATTGCCAGCACATTTTACTTCACCTATAAAGGTGCACACAAGGTAGCAGAAAGTTTTGTACGTATATTTCTCAGGGAAATAAACTCAAGCCCGAAAGCAGTTTTCTGACTTCTGAAGACACTTGCTGCTCCTGGAGAGCAAACATCAGGCCTTACAGCTTTGGGAATAAGCTATACATTACGTCCCTGGAAGCCAACACAGTGTCAGACAAGTGATCCTGTGGGTTTCCTAGGGGAGTATACGAACACAACAACAACAACAACAACAACAAAATCCACTAATCAGAAGCACTGGAATTTGACAGAGACAGCACGGCTTCCTCCCACTGGTGACGCTGATGGATGTTTTCTGTACCCAAACTGTCAGTGACTAAAGAGGCTTTAACGTGAAGGAGCCTTTCCAGCCCCACTTCACCTTATCTGGGAAGGCTGGCACTGACTGACAAGCATGTCAAATATTACAAATGATTGACATCCCTAAAACAAGTTCAGAGGTGGGGCGTCTTCAAAGAGCTGCTGGTGGGAGCCGATTTAGCTCTTGGTGCAGGGACTGGCTTGGCTGCACAGCTCAGGGGACAAAGGGCTCCTCCACTGCTGGCACCAGCCCTGCCCTCTCTTCCCAGCCCAAGCAGACCAAAAATAGTGATGCTGGCATGGATACCTGAGGAAGTGAACAGACATTCTTCATCTGGAATGTTGATTGCTGCACTTACCAGCATCATGGAAAAGAAAAACAAGTTGGGAAAAAGATAAAAATTGATCTGAAACCAGAGGCAGAACAGAAAAAGCATGAAATTGTAGGGGATTCATTATCTTTCTCATGTCCTATTTCCATCCCTGCCTGGTAAACATACTTGTCACCTCCAGTGCCTTTTCTCTGCTGTCTGAGCACTTGGCTTTGCATTCTCTGAGAAAAATCCACAAGCAAGAGATGAGAAAAAAAGTTATTTCATACCTTTTATGTTCTTCTCAGTTCCAAGTGATGGTCCAACCCTGAGGAACTGTCTGCAGAACCCTAACCCCTAATGTTGCACAGACAGCACCATCCCACAGCCAACCTGCCCACAGGAACTCAGGCTTTCCACATTTCAGTTCAATCTACAGAGATCCCATTTATGGCACAATCAGCACCAAGTGGCAAAGGTGCTTAATTCCCTTGGGAAAAGAACCACAGCAAGGGTGTGTATCTTGAGCAAGATTAGCACCTGTTGCAAATAAAAATGAGAATTATATGTGCCAGAAGTCTAGTCTACCAAGGAATAAAATAAATTTAATATTCAATTAAGGAAACAAGAGCTTAATTTTAACACAGATGAGGAGCATGACGTAAAGCAGAGCATCCTGCCATCCATCATGGTTAGGATGATTTTAATGGATCTTTAGAAACGCTTATGGAACCTATGAATTTCTGGGCACTACTCTGGGATCAGCAATAAAAAAAATTCATTCTCTAGTTACCTCCTAAAGCAACTTAGCATACCATGTATGATGAAGAATTATAGTCTGCTTGAGAAAAGATACTGAACTCCTTACAATGCAGCAATAAAAGGTGCCTGATCGGAGATGAAATTTGAAAGCTTTGAATTTGATGGCTTTTAGAATACCCCCATGCAAAGTATTATACTTTCATTCTTTTTTCTGTTTCCAAATGATTGTTTTCCCACACACTTTCTAATATGACCATACAAGCAGAAAATACTCAATATTTCTTTTCAGTTATGACAAATTTCTTTAACCCTTTATTGCAGTGGAGAAACCTGGGGGGTGGAAGGTATTAATCATATTTTGCACCTCAAGAAGTTATGGCCAGAATCAGACAGCAGGATGACTGCTCAGGAGGAGATCCTTTTGTAGTCAACATGCATCCCCTACAGTCACTTGTACCCACACACCCCCTCTTCTCAGAGGAACCATTCTTCTTCCTCTGCTGCTTTAACCTCTCCTCATATTTACTATGCTCTGAAGAATTTTAATAAATATTCCATGTCATATCCATAAAGCAAATACAAATGATTAACTAAGAGTCAGCACAAATGCCTCTAAAGCAGCATGCACTCCTCTTTCATGCAGGATCATCAAGTTCAATACCATGATAAAGGTTAAGTTTATTAAGCATTAGAGAGAACTGACTTCTCATCATTCAACCCGTCCTTTCCCCCCGCCTTTTTTTTTTTTGAGAAAGTGCAATAAAAGGAGGTGCACAGCTAAATGGTGACCTTTAGAAGTACTGTCTTCCTTTGGGAGGAAATGTGCTGTATTTGATTGTTACCTTTTAGAAGATTAATTAGTCTGGCATGCTAATTGATATTTTTTGGTATGTGAGAACAATCAAATAATTGGTTTCCCTTTAAAGGAATTATGTAATAAATGCAATCCACAAATGAATAACTGCACTGCTCTATTATAGCAATATATTTGTTTTATGTTTAAAAACGTGTCTAAAAAAAAGAAAAACATCCATTTGGGTAAGTTATCTGACAGCATTCTGTGGCACAGCTTTTTCAGACAGCGAGTCCTCCCTGGATTTACACCACCAAACCAGATACACAATTAAGGTCTCCTGTTTTACAGGATGACAGATGTCATCAACAGAAAGCCTTGGTTTTAGTGAGCTACAGCACGTCTCAGATCTGCAATAGTGCCTGTGCACCCTTGCTGCTGTCATACGGCTTCCACACAAACACAACAGCACCGAGTCTGCAAAAAGCCAGCACCGCTGGAACTGCTCACGTTGCTTGGCTTTTACTTGTAACAGAATCGCTGAACGCAGGCATAACAATCCTTCCCAAGTCTGACCTTCAGAGAGAACACATCAGTATGCAAGCACGCCCTGCACACTGCGAGCGCTGATGAAGACACCGGGACAGCGCTGCCAGACGTGTGACACACGATAGAGCTGTCACAGGTTCGTGTATCACCCGCAGCAGCTGAGCCGCCGTGACTCCCCAGCCGCCTGCTCTGAGCTCCTGGAACGAAAGGCAACCAGGCAAGGGGTGTCAGCAAAGCCCTCTCTCCCTTCAGCCAAGTCAAATAACTTCTCACTGGAGCGGTTCCTGTGTCCTGCAAGCCCACAGGAACAGAGGAGGCCTCGGTGTGCTGCTGTGCATGACCCACCACCCGCTGCCCGCCTTGGGGATTGCTCCACAGGTCCTAAAGCAAATCAGGGCTGAACCACACAGTCAGTACCTCCTTCCCACAGCACCAGAACTGTTCTCTACAGACCATGGACACTCCTTTGAGAGGCTACACCAAGACTTAGTTGCCTTGTATCTAACTTAAGGTGACACTCCGGCTGTCGCCACATCTGTCACTAAGCTATCACAAATTGGACCTCTTAAATGTTAAGGCTCCATGGCAATCCCTCAGCCTACCCAAAACACCCCAGAACAAGCTCCTAAATGAATACAAATCAGGTGTTAGAAGGATGACACAGTTAAATGATGAAGTTTCTAAAACCCCAGTAGATGATGTTTTTCTCAGCAAATCAGCAATTCAGGTAACAACTGCAGGAGGGTCAGCCCAGATGCACACAAGCAGGAAGCTGCTGAACTGGGACTGGCAGTGGGGAGTTGAAACAGAAGAGAAAAACCTGCCTTCCTCAGTCAACCTGGCCTAAATGGAAGTAGTTGATTGCTCACTAATTGCAAGTCGGGAAGAGGGATCAACCAACCAGCCTGATCCCTGGTGCTGACAGAAGAGAGAGGTATAAAGATTTAACTGTGATATTTGGTCTTTCTGGTAGTAAATGGAGTTGATGGGTTTATCAGACACCACATGTCTCCTTGGACTTCTCCTAGGAAAGGTCACTAGTGCCCAAACTTTGTTAGGGTGCCTCTAAACAGTTTGGGAGGGACACTGTTGGAGCCTGTGAGCCAACAGTTCCCACTCTGCTGTTGCCCAGTGAAGGAGGCAGTAAAAGAATTTGAGTTCAGAGACTGAACTAATTAATTTGTTGTTATTTTTGGAAGCCAGGAACAGAACTAGAAATGCATTCTTTAATAAATGAGAGTGCCCTTCCTATCTAGTAAGTGTTTGATTCCATGGGAAAGGACCTCCCAAAATAAACCCCACAGCAAAACCCCAAAACACTTCTTTTAACAGAACAGGGAATACTGAGGTAGTTGTACAATGCACAGGAGCATCAGCAGAAGAGAGATACTCCCAAAATGATTCCTTTAGCTGTGGTTCATGGAGATCAGTGGGAAAGGGACCCGGGGAAACCAAACTGAGCTCTTTTTTTTTGCATTTCTTTCAGGAAACAGCTCCAAGGCCATGGTTGCCCCCCTGCTCAAGCCTGTAGAGCAGCTGATACATCTTTTTTGTCTTTTTTAAAAATTCTCTTCTAAGCAGGCTTTTGACTGCTGGGATCTCATTTCCTTGGCCTTGGGAAGCTAAATCTAGACAGTTTTGTTGATAAGGAATGGCAGAAAGCAAGCAATGTTACAGGAGGAGGAGGACATTTCCTAAATGAGAGGTATGCTTGCATCAGGTACAAAGGACAAGAATGTATATTGATGACTTTTAAACTGGAATTATGCTGACATTATTTCACTCTTTTCATAACTAGAAATGAGGAGTAAGATTAATTTTACAGCAGCAGATTTTCCCCATGACTTCAACAGAATTAGATTAAATTAATGATTCAGTTGTACTTAATCTAAATTTTTGTCTTCTAAGCTGTAGGCAAATGGTTTCTAATCACTATTTCTGTACCATCTGATGGTAAAGGTTCATCAATTTTGTTTCCCACCAATATGATTAAACTCTTATTCAGGCAAGAAAACATTGTTAGTAAGGAAATCAATTTCTTTTAAAACTCTCTCATGTACTTCCATTTAATGAATTCTTCAACCAAAACAGGAGAAAATCACTGGTCTTGGAGTTATTTTCTAGCTTTATGCTGAGCTGTGAGATTGTGATGTTTCTCCTCTCTAATTCTGCCCATCCCAGACTAGCAGCATATAGGACAATAAATCTGAATTTCCTCCTACACAACTCTTAAAAAATAAAGAGCTGTTAGAACCATAAACTGACAAACAGTGCAATTTTAGCTTATTTAATGAAGGACAGAATGAATTTCTACATTAGAAAATGTAACTCCAATTAATACCAAGAATAAAACACCCTGTGCTATTATCAAAAAGTCATAAAACACCTGGGGTTAACAGTAATATGGCTGGAGAGTACAATATATAACAGAAATAAAATGCTTTATTGCCATTCATCATTTTCCATCTTTACAACGCTACTGCGCTCATGCATTAGTTACAGATATTAGATAAGCAAATTGTATCCCGATGCCCTGGAAGGCTGGCACTCCAACAGCTGCAAGGGCAAAAAAACCCATTAAATGGGTGAGAACCTTTCCCTGCCAGGTCTGCCAGCAGCATGATTTCACAACATCACACCACCAGGCCTTTACCTTCAGCTGTACTTGTGAAATATTTCCCCCCACGAGCACTTCATGCATTCCAACTCAGTCTAATAGGTGAAGGAGTTTTTTGGGTGAGGCAACGGGAGTTCAGGGGCTCCTGACACTGCTCTCGGACAAACCAGTAAATAACCTGCCAGCAGCACAGCAAGAGGGAACTCCGCCATTTGGAGTTAATTTGTTTGGTGTAAAGGTACAATAAACATCCTGGAGGACAAAATCTGTCTGTTACATTAATATCTATCTAATTTAGGGTAAATGCACATTTTAATGTGAGGCTCAAGCACCACAGCAGGTACTGAGGCACTACCATTGCACAAGCTCTGGTGGAGAAAGCCCTTTATGAAAAAATACCAACCAGTACAGGATTTCAAGCCCAGCCATCAGCTCTGGTGCAATGCCACAGCTTTTCAGACCCTGAGAGATTTTGGGGCCCCTCCCCAAAAAGCCACATCTGGTTTGGGAAGCAGGGAGAAGGGATGTGCTCTCGCCTCTGCCTCCTTAACAGTCACCCCTTGGGTGCAGCTGGAGCCTGATTTTAGGGAGCTGGCTCCACCAAGCCAAGTTCTGAGTGGGAAGGAGAGTGGAACATATCTCTCCAGCCAGTTCATTCACAAGTGTCCCTTCTGCACCCCAGAAAGGCCGAGGACAAGGACTCTGTGTCGCCCTGTACTGCCCTGGGTGGGGACAGTCACCTCTGAGCCTCACACAAACACTTGCAAGGAAAAAGGTGTTTATTCACAAAATGACAATCCTCCCTGGCCTGCTTAGCAACAGTCTTCCTCCTCTGTGAAGCATTACAAATATATTTTTAGCTACTGTCAACAACACCACACCTATATGATCACATATTTAATTCCTTAGAAAAATAAACTCAGCCTCCAGCGAGGATAACTTTGGAGCTCACCAGCAGACACAGGGTTTTGACAGCTGACTGGTCAGAAACAACCAAAGGTTTAAACGAAAGATAAAATACTTGTGTGGGCCACCATTTCTGCCAAGAATTGCAGTGAAGAGAGAGGAAGAGCAAAGAGAGAGGATAAAATACTGTAGCCTTAAAGCAAAAGAAGTTTGCAGACAACAGCGGCCTGAAAGGAAGGAGGAGCTAGCAGGATATGTCACTAGGCATAATTAACAGCTAGGCAAGAAACAACCAGATTCCAGAGGAAATCCTTCTTCTGTAGAGGTTTAAAGGTGACAATAAAGCTTAAACTGTCAAAAGCATTTGATTAGTATGTTACAGATGGAATTTAAAACTGGCAGGTTAATAATGAAGAACTCCCCAGGGTACCCGACTCCCATTAATGCTTCTCCTCCTTTATCTGGACCAATCAACCTAAAATCATAGTTTCCCACCACCTGACAAAATACATCTGCTGATAAACAAACAGCTTTTCCTAGAAACAAATTAAAAATTTATGCCATTCTATTACAATGTAAACGCTTCCACATTATTTTCTAGCTGTAGATCAGTGCCTTCATTGCAAAACTTAATCGTGCACTGTTCCCTGAAAAGTGCTTAAAAGTGTGTTTTAGAAACTGTTCTCAGAAGGTAATAAACCATACTTAAAGTCACATAAAACTTATAATCATTGTTCCAGCCATTTTAATACGGAAAAACAACTGTGCAGAAGTCGACCAGCCTTTGCTAACACTACATTTGCCCTTTCAGTTCCTAATTAGCCGATAATACTCCGGGTGCCTGTAATGCACAATTCAAATGCCTTGCTTACCAAAGTGTTTAGCATTCTGCAAATAAGTCTTTATACCAATTAAATCCCTTGTTATTATTAAAATGCTTCCATACTGGTGTAATAACACGGGATAACACAGTCAATGCTACTCTAATTGTGCGGCTATTCTCTGAATAATTGTGGGATTTATGAGTAATCATTGCTAAGGATACGCTACTATTCAGTATGGAGTACACAAAACCTAATAATACCTTTCAAATAAATTTGATTTATGGTATAGTATCTTTTAAGTGTGGCATGTACACTAAAAAATTCTTCCCGAGCCACCAAGAAGCAGTATTTTATAGTGCAGTAATTTACTGTAGCAATTGCACAGTAATTTACAAGCACAGTAATTTAAAAGTGTAGCCAGACAACAAAAATCTATTTTTCTTCTCAAGATCTGAAAATATTGCTAAATACCAGGTTCTATCCAAGAGAAGATGATTATTTTTCATTTTCTCTAGAAAAGGCAAATTAAGAGAGATTATTTGCTCACAGGAAACATTCAGGGCAAACTCAGGAATGAGTCCAGATTCCCTATCAAATGTACCAGCAAGCCAAGAACATGCATTATCTCCACAGAAATATTTAACAGCAGTGGCTTATAGTTTAGTCCAGTTCTAAACTTTTCTGCTGAAACCATGTACAGTAGGAGAAATACTTAATTCATCATCAATGTAACTAAATCCATTACTTACGCAGTAACACGTAAACCCTTCTCCTGACTTAAGGAATTCATCTTACACATCTGAACAAAAATCTAGGGAGCTGCAGAGCAAGGAGCTCCTACTATCAAGAAGATTAACATTTAGAGCTGGCAGGAACTCTAAGGAAATCAATGAGACTTTCAACAAGTAATTCCACATGATCATATACTAAGTACAGCTAAAGAACAAAATTAAAAACCAGCAGCTACTAAAAAACTTCAACGTAGAATAGGAACAGAAACATTTTAGAGAATTATTTCATTATTAACTTACATATATGGAGGTATTTAAAATTATTTTCACACACAGGACTTGTCAAACCTGCAGAAATCAGTGTAGCAAGGGAGAAATACAGAAAGATTAGATCACTTCTTCCAGGCCGAGTTAGCCTCGAAATTCCTTCACCTGTAGCTAATATATAATGCCCCACATACCCAAACCCTTCCAGCCTTTTACTTTTCACTCCTGGGAACAGCTGAGACAAGTGTCAAGGAGATCTCCCCATGTTCAGCCTCCTCCCCAAGGAGCACACAGGGAGGACTGGCAGAGCTTCCAGCGTGGGACACAAGCTGTGCTGCACCAGGGCAAGCAGAGCTGTCACCGTGGGAGAGACAAGGGAAACACCAAGGACCAAGTACTGCAGTCAGTCCCTCGCAGAGACAGACACACACCCCTTCCAGACATCTCTGCAGCACGAACTCAGTTACACCAGCAAGGGCTGCACTTCCATTCTCATCACCTTGGGAAGTTCCAGGTTCCCTGCATTACTTTAAGAATACCATATCCATAAATGCTTGGAAAAAAAAATTTTTTTTTTTAAACTATGCATCCGTGATGTTCATTTATAATACAAAAGGAAAGCACGAGGATTCCGCTAAGCAGCAAAATATCATCTGACAAAAAAAAAAAAAAAAAAAAATGGACACAGACAACTGTATTAGAAAAAGATTATTTGTAAAAATTATTCTCCGAGATATCAATATTTATACACTACATAAAAAATATAATAAATACAAACAGAGGAAGTGAAAAATCACAACAAGCTGCCTCAGATAAACAAATCTGTTTATTTTTTCCCTTCAGAAGATATTAGTTACTCAAGCGAAACACTCGATTAGCAAATCACGCCAAAAAGAGAAGCCTAAATATTCCCGAGATTAACAATAGCTAAACTGTTGCTTCTGGTCTCCTGCCCAGTGAATGCTTTTCTAAAGAAACAACACTATTACTATGCCAACCATCACTACACAACACTGGACTCCTCCTCATCCTTTTTTAAAAAGCAAATTACCCACACACTAAAATAGAGACATTTACTGATTTTATTAAGTCTCAATCAGATGGACAATGCTCGCCCAAAAGGCATTAGAATCACCAAGTGAAGCCAGGCAATTCCACATTAACAACAGCATTCGGCAGCATCATAAAGGAATTTATTACAGAAAAGAAAAAGGAATCTTGGCACACAGATACAGCTCTAGACAATTAAAATAGTAAGATAAGAACAGATGTGAAAAGCTCTTCAGAAAGATACCTGTTCTCTACAAGTCTTTAATGGAAAATCAAATTCTTATTTAGTGCACCCAGAACACATCACTAAGTACATTGTACGTGAATTGACACTGTGCCTCAGGGGCAGCAGGTTACTGCTAAATAACAACAGGATTTCCACCCAGGGCAAGGGCCTCAAATTGCACATTAAGTATCAGGTCACAGATCTGACTTCATTGAAACTGGGGCCTCAGCATGGGAAAAAAAGAAAAATCCTCATTTTCCTAGAATGTTGAAATTGCTTTGTTTCAATGCTGAAGATTTGTTTTCTGACTTTGATCAGAAGCTTTCCTAAAATTTTTTAACATATATATGTGCCATGCACTCTACAAGCAACTTGTAGCACTCCACCTTTTTTTTTTTTGCAGCATTCTTACAAAATTATAGCATACTGAACTTTTTTTTTCCCCAAACATGTAAAATTGGGGGGAAAAAAGTGTTTACGTAAATTATACAACCACTTGGCATACATGGGAAGAATTTGTTTTAGCAAAGGAAATATCTGCAAACATCAGATCCCAGCCTATTTCTTTACATCCAGGTATCCAGGGAATCATGTAAGGTTTTCTTTCTTTTCTGTTGTTTTATTACATAGATTCTTTAATATGTGAGGCAAGCAAGCGCAGTTTCATTAAACCAGTGAAGAGAAAGGCAGAGGCACCAAATTGGTACAGTTAGAAGGCTCAGATTAGTAATTTATGACAGCCAATCTAATCTTTTAGTGGCAAAGTAAGTACAGAAGATTGTATGTCTGAACTTCTTCCTGATGCTTCATTAATCTACTTGCTCACATACATCTAAATTGTGCTACCAGCATGTGCCACATCCCCAGGCAGATGAATATGGGAGCAGCCCTACCTTTGCACCCACAGAAAAAATTCCACAGCGTTTGAAAGTGATCACTTGCAATGAAAACATTCCTCATTAGCCATTTTTACTGAGCAGACACCACGTGGCAGCATCGCCAGCACCTCTGCCTGTCCACACCTTTGGCTTCTCATCCTGGGGTTAAAAGATAAACAACCTTCCTCTGCCTTCCAAGCTGTCACTCTGAAAGCCACTCTTGGGCAAAATCACAGCTACAGCACAAAGTCATTAAATAAATTAAGTGCATGCCTCAACCCATCATTTAAATCAATGTATATAAAACATGGGCAGCAAATAATATAATAAACTGTATTAGCACCTTTATCTTAATTTACATTTACTTGTCTAGTAATTTAAATTACTTTTTTTTTTTTCAGCACCTGGCAGTAATCATTAATATTATATTTAATTTGTATATGCATTACAGCATCATCCAGAAATACAAGGTGCAGGAGCAATATGCCAAACAAAACATCTTGAAAAATTTCAACCTACTTTAAACCCACTGATTTTTTGGATGCTGTGTAGATCTCTATTAGGAACTTACAAGCAATTCATTTTAACCAACAGCTTCACACAAGAGGAACTTATTAGATGAAGGCAAAATAAACAAAGAGTAACACAGAGTCTGAGAACACAGAAAATTCTCCTTTGGGTTTTGCTTTTATCAGTGTAGTTGGTAACAATTAAACCTCAGAAGCTGCATGCCTAAACAACATCGTGCAATTTATTTTGATTACAGAGTTTGTTTTGTCGTGTGTAACTCGCCAGTTAATAGAGAAACCCAAAAATCATACATCTCCTTGGTAACAAACTGAGCCCAGCTCGAGATCTGAAAATCTCTTCGCCCCCTCCTGTCCCTTGGCCAGGGATGGCAGCTGAAGGGGCCCTGGGTGCCACCACCCAGGAGTTTCCTCTGGAGACAGGGGACCATCTCCGTGTCTGCAAACGGGACAGCCAGGCCTTCCCAGATGCAATTATCAGACACTTCTCACAGTCAGACCCACAAACCTGCACCAGTGGATTTTGTCGTGGCCCCACTGCCTAACTCCAATGGGGTTTGGCACATCCCACACCCCAGCCACTCCAAGGCTTGTCCAAAGGACAATTCCCACTCTCTGGCTTTTCCCCGTGGATGTCTGGTGCTGGCTGTTTGTGCTCATGCAGTGAGTGATAGCTGATGAATATCTCCCTAACTGCACGATGTGAAACTGGATGGAAGGAACCTGTTATTGATGGCACAATACATTATAATGGAATTTTATATAGATCTTATGGATTTTTTCCCCCTTCACCCTATGAGCATTACTTCAGAGAGAGGTTTAAGCAAGAGTCAACCTGACTTTTGTTTTAATCTCTCGACTATGACAATATAATTAAGCTGTGAACGGTATATCAAAGTGCCATACACAAAGATGAAGTGACAGGAATATTTTTTACTGCTCAGAAGCCTTTGGTTTCATATATCATAATATCCTGTAAAGCAAGCCCATGACATCTGCTTGACTGTAAAAGCAATAGCTCGGTACAAACCTCAATTCATCCTTCAAACAGGCATTTGTGCTCCCTGCTTATTACCACCACTACCTGCATTACTGCAGTTGGAACCTGCATCATTCATTATTTCATTTCTTCATTAACTGCTTACTGCAAACAGAGGGGAGACCGTGCCCAAGTCCTGCATGGCAGTGTTTCACATGAATGCTCAACAGATGTTTTGCTTCTTTTGAAGGTGCTGAAAAGCAGAACTTGGCATATTGGCGGATTTGCCAGGGCTGGGTTAACAGTTGGATTCAATGATCATAGAGGTCTTTACTTAAATGATTCTGTATCTGGCTGGGATCCAGACAGGTCTCTTTTGGGTTTTTTTGGGTTTTTTTAACTTTTTTTTTTATTATTATTTTTTTTTTTTTAGTAAACCAAGAGGAAGGGAAGATTTGTATTTAAGCTCTCGCTGCTTCTCATTTCACTTCTTGTTGAGCTGGAGAGGATCTTAGTTTTGTACCTACAAGAATGAGAACCTCATTTACAGCTAGGATCCTAAGGCACTGCTGTAATGCAATTATTATTATCATCACCATCACTATCAGTCCAATCAATCTGACTGTGTGCTTCTAATGAGTTCGTGTCTTAGGGCAGTTAATGTTCAGGCTATTTTTTTGTGGATTTTTGTTGTTAAATAACCATTCTTTGCAGCAAATAAATTGAAAGCTTGATCAAAAAAAATTAGTATTTAGAGAGCAACTATGAAAAATCTGATTATAGCAAAACATTATCAAGAAGAGCAGATTAACCCAGCTCATTTGGGGGGGGTGAATTGTATTTTCTGGGTTAAGAGATATGACTTAGCCAAGAGGCAATTTCCTTATATCTTTGCTTCTTCTGTAGAAGAATAAAATCATTTCCTTGAAATAAATAAATTATGCAGGAAAGATTAAATACCCTCCCACAGAGGCCATGTGTAGAAGGAATGCTTGCTATTTAAATGGCTGTTTTGGCACAGCAGAAATTTGGGAAATTTGTTTTCTGCACATTCCTGTGTGATTCATTCCAGTAAATCGCCCCACCTTCCTCTGAGAGCACCAGAGACAATCCCTTTCTTGGGGATCAGATGCCAGAGGACTCCCAGCTTGAAAAAACCCAAACTTAATTTGTACTTGTCTGATAAAATACTCTGCTATGGAAGTCCCAGTTGTGAATAATCACCACTCAATCACATGAATCAGTCCTTTGTGTATGGATTTACAGGGACAGACTCATTGCCAGCTGCAGGTTTGCAAGCTTTGCTTTGAAGCCACCATTTCCAAGGCAAGAATATAAAGAAAAGTGAAGGTGAAAACTTTTTCATTATCTTAGAAGACAGCCTATTACCTATATCACTTTCTCAGATATCCATCCATCCACACCTAATGAGTCCTATGATTTAGTCAGAACACATCCATGAAGATGATTCATGGCTGCTATGCAGCCACTTGATGTTAATAGCAAAGCTGATGTCTTAAATCACAGCTGTTTCCCTATGATAGCCAAGGGGCAAAGGCAATACTTTGGAAAACACAGGAAAGAATTTATTAGAGCAACTCTACAAAAGCAACATTTACAAGAAAATTGTAAAGCAAAACATCAGGGTTGAAAATACTATAACCAAAGCACTAAATAGTATCAGATTATTAAATTAGTATGCAGATGACTATACTATAATATAGTATAGTCATCTGCATATGTTAATATTGCCAAAAATTTACTATATCTAGGCTAAAAACTTCCTTATTTAATTTTGATTTAATCTATAATTTACTGTTGTTCCACTAGCATAGTAACCTGTATAGCCTTAATAACAAGAGGCAAATAAAGTGTCATTCCTTCTTCTGTTAGTAAGCATTTCACCACAACTGAGAAGAGTAAATCTCAACAAAACTAAGTCTCATTAAGTTAAATTAAAGTCTGATTAAAGTTAAAGAGATTTGCTGATGTTTAATTATATTGATTAAGGAACAGATAACACAGTATGTTAAGAGTACCAGTACTAAGCCAGAAGGAAACACCAAATGAGTCAGTGTCTCCAGGAAAACTACTTACATCCCTCAATTTGAGCTGGTAACTAAGTTCTGCTGGATCACAGAGCAAAAAGGGTTTTACAGGGCTGAATCCTCTCTACATACACACCACTCACAGGCAATTTGACCCAGAAACAATTTATGTAGGTTGCAGACTCTGGAGCATTAAAGAATATTACAGCTTTACAACCAGGAAGGAAGGAATGCATGAGCCAATTTGGCATCACACAAAAGATGACAATTAGGCACAAGACACCCATCAGCTCTTGGAAATCTCTTAGCAGATTCATAGATAAAGAGATGTTGCAGCATCGAGTTCTGTTGAGAAATGGGTGCATTTTTAACTAGAACCAACAATCCCTGACATTCCACTTGCTTTCAGCAGGGCTCCAGAAGCCTTACGCATCGCTATCAAAAACACCTAAAGGAATCCAGCAGGATTTCTGAGAAAGCAGTGAATGGGCTGTGATTTTGCAAAGGACCATCTGGTTCCTGCCTCCATTCTTCTGGCCAGTAATTTTAACAATAGAAATACTCAACTCAAGGTCCCATTAACAACCAAATGGTATTTTTAACAAGGAAAAAAACGACTCCCAAAAACCGGGAAAAGAAAAACGGAGACAAGAACATGATGTGCATACACCCAAGCAAAGTGGAATAATTGCATAGATTAAGTAGGTCAACTCCAGGTATAGATTTCTTTTAAGATGATCCAAAAACGTATGAGAAATTGCATGTGAAGGCATGCTCCAGGAGAATTCCCTTCGCAGATGCAAACAGGCTTGTCTTACTCAAACCAAGGGAGGCAAAACTGAAACCACCTACCCTAAGGAGCTTCCACTGGAAACCAGGTCCTATTTCTCAACGTGCTCGCTGGAAAGGTGCTGTGGAATAACCGGAGTGACGGCCGAGCACATGTCGCACAACTACTTCTTCATCATCTTTCTGTCAGGTGATTTGTAACCAGGAGCCTGGATTGGATAGGAAATTACCTCCTTTACAGCTGCTGCCTGGTGTTTTGCATTGTAAGGAGCTGCTGTTCAAAGTACAGGAATACAGCAACGGGTGCTTTCCTCGTGGGGAGCTCTGAAGTTTTCCATGACTATTTAGATTTGCAATGTGATTTTCAATACAAAGCTAAGCCTGTGTATCCAAAACAGAAAGGTGAAAGAAGGTCAAGAACTGCCCTGTTAAAAACAAGCCTTCCGTTTCAGGAGGAAGGAGGGGTTACTTTCAAAAGGAAAAAATCTCTGAGGAAGAAAATGCTGGTGACTGTTGGGAACCTGTGGATCAGTTTGGTTAGTGGGTTTTGGTGGAGGACATAAGAAAACACGCATGCAGATTTCCTCCAGCTGCTAAATGCACATGAAGATTTTAAATTCACAGATGTTTTCAGCTATCAGGAATCTTCTAACCCCAAGAAACAGTCATTATTTTCTTCCTAATTTTTAAAAAGTCATTTTAAAAGAGAGAAGTTGGTATGGAATAAACAAGGCTCAGGCAGGCAATTAGAAGAACCTCTCATTTCTGGAAGTGCTGAAACATTAGGTTTATAATGAGAAGCTGATGCCAATCTTAAATAAATCTGAGGTTTTACCCTTAACTACACACATGGCTCAAAAAGGAGTTGCTTCAGCACACAAGTTCAATAAAGCCCCTGGAAATTTGCATTTCCCAGGCACAGGAGCACTCACAGACCCCCTGACCGATGCCAGAACCCCAGGGTGGGGTCAGCACCAGTGGGACATTTTGTTAAAGCCAGCATTAATCTGCCCTGTGAACCCCAGAGTGGGAAAACACAGACTCCTGAAGGTGCCTGGCTCAGGAAAAGAATGAAAAATTCAGAGCTGGGGAAAACCTTTCGCCTCTACGCTCCACTCCATCACACACAGCTACTCTCTGGAGCAAAGCAACACAGAATCAGAGGCAGCAGAAGGAACACTCCCTCCTCCCTACCTGAGAGAAGCAGCGAGGAGACATCGCTGTCCACGGGATTTCCTGTGTGAAACTCCTGCACGGCACCCCTCACACAAAAACTGCTGCCACCACGCTGGGGTGGGAGCCTTCCTGACGCACCAAATCCTGCTCGTGTTGGCAGTGCTGGCTCAGAGCCTCCAGGTGAATGAAGAACACGATCTTACAGATAAGAATATGTATTAAATAAAAAGGCACAACTTCCCATGGCTGGTAAGCTCCCTGCTCCCATCTCCACCCAAATACCAAAATATGTGGATATTCAGTAACTGTAAACATGGTTTAGAGATCATTACACACATTCTTCTCCGGGGTGAATGGCAGCATTATTAGTGCAGGAGGAAAAAGACTGAAACCAAACAAAGCAGACTACTGAAGAACAACCTGTCATGGTAAATTAATGGAGTTTCGGGACGATCCAGGAAAGTTCCTGAAGTTTCTTCCTCCTCTTTATAATGTCATGCTTCTAATTTACTTCATTTATATTAATAAACACTGGATTACACAACTATTAATCTAGCTGAGAATGGCACTAAAGCTCACTAAATCTGTCTCTAATTATTATGATTAATGGTGCAAAATGATCAGCTTCTCAAATTAACAACCTAAAGCAACTGGTATAGGATAAAGGATTTTTTTCTTAGTAAACAGGTTCTTTAGTCTTTCTAGTTAATGAAATCTTAAACAGCCCATTCAGTACTACTACATTCTAATTCACCATGACTACCTATTTACGTAGATTTGTATTGATTATGCTGCCATTATGTATTTATTTAAGATTAATTATTTTTAAATTGCACTAAAACTCTGTCTCATGCTTATGTTAACACAGCAGAAATAGATCTTCAAGAGCTGACTGCTTCGGCCTTTTTCTTTTTATCTCAGTATCCAGAGGCTGTACTATATTTCTTTTTTTTATTACTACTCTTACTATTCACCAATACTAATTTTCAAAGGACAAGTTCTCCATTTAATACCTCAGCTTTGCAAAACAGTGTCCGACACTTCAAATTAATTTACAAATTTTAAAAAGTAATACTGTAGGGATTACTATTATTACTGCATTCCTCCATTACTTCTGTGATTACTACTCCAAAGTCTGTTATTTTACAGTGATTTTTAAAGAATGTTAAAACAATCTGATCATGCAACCTAAGTTAACTATATCATTTACATGAGGGAGAGACTGTAAGGAGAGTCTTATCAAACCCAAAAGAAAGTGTCAAGTATTTTCAGTTCTGAGACCCTGAGATTTGGTTTCCTACACTGGCAGGTCTACCCAACCATCACTGAAGACAGCTGAGCCAAAGTCAACTCACAAATACGATTAGAGAAAAGATGCTAAAAATAAGAAAATAATGGTAAGCTCATCCTTTACCATCTTCAAACTAAAAAAAAAAGTTTCTCCCACCCCTTAAACACAAAGTCTCCAGTAAGGACCACATCCACTACACTGATTTCCAAATGGGACAGCATTAAGCCCCCCAAGCACCAAGACACAGTGTGAGGACTAAGAGGAAAAGAAAGCCCTTCAATAACATTCAGTTGAATGGCAGTTTCCTTTGCCACCTAAGACACACTGAAACTTCCGTGTCTTCTCTCCCAAACCAGGATTGATAGCTCTTGCTCAGTGTATTTTCACCAGCAGTCTTTTTTCGCCAACGTCTCTCATCAGTAAAGCTTTTATTTTTTTCCTCGTGAACTAAAAACACGAACAGCCCTGCATGCAAAATTAAGCCCTGCAGAATGTAATGAGAAACTTTCCCACAGCTGCAGGGAGCCTGAGGGATTTTTCATTAAGAATTAGGCTTCAAACTGTATAGATATGGTCAATGCCATGGGGATGAAATGCGTGTCTCAAGAGTGGCAAAGAGAACTGATGTTTCTGCCTTGTCCTTCCTCGTCACAATTCATTCCTAAAACCACTGGAATGTTATTTAACAGTGTGCTTCTATTGCAAATAACCAGCACAATGTCCATGATTCTTATTTCTCCTGCTCTTTTCTTATGCCATTAAAATGTGCAATACCATTGTGGCAGTTGGTCTTCTACTACAGGTCTCACATTTCCACTGGGAATTTTTGTGGGCTACGGCACGGGGGGAAACTTGAAGTATTTATTCAACAGATCCTCCTGAACCAGTCACCGAATGCAACCCTCCATAGCATTGTCCAAAGGCAGATGCCACATATTTCACGTCCCTGCAGGTCCTGTTTCCCTAATTGTAGTAATTTACATTAATTCAGAGGAGTCTTTCTCTGACACTGGATGGAGAAGAAAATATAGAAGTGCTACTTTTAAATAAGGACTGAGGAGCTAACAGAACCTACAACACTGTTGGTAAAGAACTTGCTCCCACTTGAAGATTCCTCTTAAAAATTTCAAATTACATGCCCAGTTTAAACAAGTTTGTGTTCATTGCTTCTGTCATCATCCGACTTAATAACATTCATTCTTTAGCACACGTGAGTAACCAAGGCAGCAAAGATTAAAAGGGAAAGCCAATAGCTAAAACAACTGGTTTGGCAGCTGCATGGAAGAAACAGGAGTGGTTCAACCACGAAATTCTCACATATGAGTCTGGGAATGCCCTGCAGAGGACTGCTTAGGACACACTACTGGCTGGTGTGTGGGAAACCAAAGCAGAAGACTGTTTCAACATGAGAGGTACATTTAAATGCTCTTCAAAGCAATTGTGAAAGCCATGCAAAACCCACTCAGTTCTGCTTGGAAGGTTATTGGGAAATGGCAAATTACTCATTGCTGCGTGGTTTTCCTACTGATTCCTTGCTTGAAATGCCAGAGCTTGTAACTAACCTGAAAGATCTCAAAACTACTTCTGATACCTGAAAACCTCACCAAATGCACCCGAGTGACTACTGCACTGTGATCACCCCTCTGTGAGATGAAAGGTGAAAAGTGACCAGAAACTCCTTTAAGTGAAGGAATTGCACTATATCCATAGCTAGAAGATGTAACTGCAATTGAAAGTGATGCTTTGCAGGTTCCTGAGTTGCAGAGGTGAGAGGGGGCATGGGGGACATTGCTTCTAATGCTGGAAAGCATCTAATATAATGCTGTAATTAAGCCTCATACAACCAACTTAAATATTTAAATCTCTTTTTTTTTTTTTTTTTTTTTTTTTTTTTTTTTGACTGATCCATTCTACAGAACATGGTTCTAACACCTTTCCTCTGGGGAAAAGAGGTAAAAAGGAAATTGCCAGTTTTACTCAGAGGTAATTGGGCTTTACTTTCTCTCCGAAACTATGGTTTCCTTCCCCTACTGTATCAGCAGAACCTGGAAGAACAATTTAATCACTTCTGTGACACTCTGACTAGTCCTTTCACTTACTTTTCCTGAACTAGTAAGAAATTCGCATCACACTGAAGAGTAAAACCACCTGAATTTCATCTGCTTTCATGTCTCAACAAGAAATTTCATACAACTCTGTCTATCCAAAGTAACCCTGCAAACTCTAGAGGGTTACTGATGTATTTCTTAGCTCAGACTGAATCACCAAGAATAGACAGACCCACTTGAAGATACCCTGAAGACCAGAAAACTGTAGTTTGCTTCCTGTGCATGTATAAAATAAACATAATTTGTGAAGGTGTTCATGTGTATAGGATTTCCCAAGGCTTCATGTGACACAACTTGATGAAACCCACTTGTGCCTGATGGCACCTCTTAGTTTGTATCACTACCACTCCCGTCTCCTCTGGTCCCATGAATATTCATTAAAGGAAGACGATTCAAAAATGTAAGGAGAATTTTAGTAGCAGCTGATTGGGAGAAGAGGATCTTGAGCTGAAAATGTATTTTACCCATTAAGAGTATTTTACTAATGCCAGTAATATCAGGTACCACTTCTGGAATGACATTCTTGCTTGTGATGGTTGTTAAAAATTGTCCCCAGAGCTAAATTTCACATTAGCAATTAAATTGAGGGGATATGGAACAGGAGTTTAAAGGAAAAAGCATACAAATGCTGAGAAACCCATTTAGATCGATCAAATTCAGAGTTACTCATTTAGTCATACCAAAACCCCCTTCTTTTTTATTTTGCAACCTTTCATAAGGCGTTGCCCTTATTTAGGAGCCGTGCTAAAAAATATTATCAACAGATGACAATGTATCATGTAGGCATTGCTGCTGTGAGCACCAGGTTTTGATCTGACTCCTCAGCCTGTAATGCACAGAATTCAGGGAAAATACAATTTACTGCAAAGACAATGTCATGCTGGGCTTTGGACCTCTGAGTGAATAGGAAATATACATCCCCACCGGATTCCCAACACGTCCCATACAAAATTCTTGCTGATTGTAAAAAGAAAACCCTGATAAAAAAAAAAAGTCAGTCTATAGGGTTTCCAATCAATACACTCCATATGTAATTGCACATGTCCATGTTCTCTACAGATAAATGAAAAACGGGTCCATTTTGTTCTCACATCTGGGAGCCAATTAAGCCACATTCAAGACACTAGAAACTGCTGTGACATACAAATTCTAGGACCAACAAAACCTTGAAGACTTTGGAATCTGTTCACACTGAGAAAAGTCAGTGCAAAGTTTCTTTAAAAAAAAAAAAAATCCTGCTAAATTTACATTATACAACTGTACCACGCTGCTGAACAATGAGAACTGACAAATGCTCAGTGCAAGCTTCAACACTTCACAAATAGGAATTTATTTTTGAAGACAAAGTCTTACATTATTTCCTACTTTCAACATCATATTCAGAGTTTTAAAACACACACCTTAGGTATCCTGCAGTCAGGATGAAAGGAAGCAACACCAAAACAGACAAAAGCCAAGCATCTTTGAAATGGACCAGGTTTGCAATTCTCCATGCAGAGAGAAAATTACAATCCTTAAGGTAGAAATTGGTTAGATTAAGGATTCAAATAGTGAAGGACTGAAAGACCTAGGAAAGAGTAAGAAATATCTCCTTGGTGGTCGTAATCTGCATTTTATAAATCTGCATTCATTTGAAGTCTCATTAAAACAAGAGCCTGCTGTTGTGAGAAACCAGATTATAATGTAGAGATCTTTTAAAAGAGTAACAACTAATTGTTTTACAACCACCTTATGGCATGCAATAGATTTTTACCTATTAGAAAAAGCTGGCGAACCAAGGATCACACAGACACAAAAGTTCCTTGCAGGTATCTCCCTCTTGCCATGCACAGCTTTCTCAGGTTTTCTATTTATTTTATGTATTTACTTATTTTCTCTATTTTAAGTAGCCTCCTGACTTGAAGTTAGACTGTGTTCCACCTTGAGCGGCAGGTGAAGATTATTGTCCACCTACAGTGAAGATCACGATATAATTTCTCACCTAGTTAATGAGAAATAAACATTTTTGAAAGAGGTAAATCACTCATATTTAAAGTAAGGCTCCCACAGACTGCTGAGACAATAGATTGGAAGTCGTGCAGCATTGTTATTGCCACACTACCAAATCAGAGGTCTTCAATTCACAAATAGGACACTTAAATATCCCCTCTCCATCACCCCATTTAGAGCATTAGTGAGATTTTTTTGAGATTTTTTTTTTCTCAGAAAGCACTGGTTCTTAATTAAAAAAAAAAAAGGCAAGACATTTCTCAGAAAGTCATTCCAAAAAGCTCACAACAAGGTTTCACATTCTGGGGAAGCTGCTGAGGATTGCCATGTGAGCACTGTAATGCTGGAGGTGGGTGCTCTCTCCCTTCACTTCCATCATCCTGTGGGAGAAAAAGGGTGGGGACTGGTGGGGAGCGAGGGAGAAACATTTCCTGAGCATCTCTAATTTCAGGCACCACTATCCTCAAAGAGAGGTTTAATTGGCCTGATTCTTATTTTAGCCTTGTCAGTTCACTCGTATTTAACAATTACTGAAAGACATTATGCTGTTGGTCTTGAAATTATTTTTAGGCACCATTAGAAGCCCGGCATAGGCAAAAATTCTTAATTTAATTTGTCACAAAGCGAGTAATGAGGTTATTCAAATGACTCCACACTGACAAAAACAGAGGAAAAAAGTGAAAGCTCATCAAGTCAAAGACTACCAAAATCTCCTACAAATCTCCCACCAGTGAGGAAGTGCTCAGGCTCAGACAGCTCAGGTTCCCTGTGTCACTCCTGCAGTATTTTAAGGCAACCACATATCATCAGTTTGGGAAGAAATTGCAAATCTGACCTAATTCCTGCTGGGTTTGAGGGGTAGAGTGCTCCTCCACATCCCTGGGTAAACCCAAAACAACAGTGCCATGCTGTAATACTGGAATCTGTTTCTGGGGGAAATTATGAAGGTTTTGAAGCACCAGGTAGGGCCAGCATGGCCCAACCCTGGAGAAGATCATTTAAACATACACACACAGAATTATCCTAAAGACAACAAACTCAACCTTCCAGAAGTAAGCTGTTCTCTCAAAGTTGTGAGGGCTACAGAAAACTGTGTACACATAAGCCTTAACATCACCTGCATGAAGATGATAACCTCTCTCATCGTGGCTAAAGAGAGGAGACTGAAGCAGAATATAAATCCTGGGAAACACAAAGCTCCACAAAGCATCCCAAAGTGCTGCACGTCACATCAGGAAAATGCTTATTTAGAGTGTTTAGTTTATCATTTCTGTGCTGCAAAATGCTGCTATAAGGGACAGTGGCAGAACTGAATGGGATAATGCTGAAAACTTCTAACAGGCAGCTTTTTGCTTTGCATAGATTCAATGTATTAGCAGAAATATTTGGGCTTAGTTTCCTGCAGTCAAAATTAATACTGAAATCTAGATGCAAATGAAAAACGTGTTTACGTCAATGTTAGAAAAAAGTTCTACCTTTATATCTCCAGAGGATTTTTTAATTGATTGTTTTTAATTAAGCCACGCTACTTCAGAGCTGCAAAAGACATCCCAAATCACTTTTTTAAAAATTCAAACTTTCTAGTATATCACTAAGATTGTTACAAATTGCTTTCAAAATGTTGCATATCAAAATTATATATTAAATTTAAAAAGCTTTCATCATAAGACTTAAAAATTTGAGTTGGAGTTTGTTTTAACAGAGGAATTAAAATGAAAATATAAGTATCCCAAGAAGAACAAACTCAAGAACTTGTCAGTTCTCTGTTATTCAGCACTCAGATTTATGCTATTTTTGAAATAAAGTTCCACTGCAGATTTATAAGAACTGCACATTTATCTTTTGTCCATATATTTATGACATTTGGTAGCAAGGCAGGTTATAATCTAAGTCTGGATTTCCTGTTGCATTGCACCAGTAAGTCCCTTCTCCCGAAAGGTGGAAAAATTATCTCTAAAATCTGAATTTGCTATGACTAAGTGAAAGTTGGACCCGTTTCTTGGTGGTGAGTGAATGAAAGGCACAAATGCAGTCAGCTGGATTCAGGTCTGCACACAGTTATTCTATGGCTGATCTTATCTCTACTTAATCCTCTTAGAATGAGATTTTATGATGTAAAAACACCGCAAAGTTTTTGAAGTTGAGTTTTACTTGCTAACACTGATAGGGTTTGGGGGTTTTTATGAACCTGTAATTTTTCTGCTGCTTTCTGTCTATATTGTTATTGTCACCCTTCCTTTTTTTCTATTCTGTGTATGCTTGTACCGACCAAATAATACAGTTTTATTCCTTTCTTTAATGTTATTTCAGATGTTGCAGAGAAAAAAACCCCAACCCTGACTTTTCTAAGCCTAGAGGTTGTCCCTTACCATGTGTGAATCAAACAAAGGGTGAAGGATACAGGCAGAACAGAATCATAGAACAGTTTGAGTTGAAAGGAACCCAGAGAGGTCTGGCCCAATGCCCCTACAGTCAGCCCACAAAGTGCATTTTGGTTAAGCACACTGAAGGAGAGTTTGAACTGTGAGCCAATAAATTCTGCTTACATTCTCCAAAAAAGCAGAAGAAATACTACAGATTATTTGTTAACAGACATCTCATAAATTAAAAAAAAAATCCCTTTAGAAAACACTTAAATTCAGGACAAATTTTTGTTCAAACAAGGATGAAAACACTTACTTGGCCTTTGTTACCTTGGCATTTTCTGAAAAACCCGACTCAAAAAAAAAAAACTTCTAAACAAATGAACAGGCAAAGTTACACCAAGCTCTGAGCAAGACAAGAAAAGCCAGAAACTGCATTATACAATGTTACAATGAATCATTAAAGCAGAGCAACATTTAATATCTTTCCTTTGAAGCGCAGGGGTATGGGAAAATCCCAGCGATGGAAAGCCTGGGGTAATGGCAGCGAGCAGGTGGTTTAGCCCGAGGAGCTGGAATCAGGAAGACCTTTGTATTTTCATTGTCATTTCTTTGTAAGAGATCAGAAGACAATGTCTTGAGTTAGCACGATGTAACTTCAAAGTGCAGGTACGGTTGTGCTGAGGAGGGAAAAACAGTGCAGAGAACCTCAAGGACTGCCAGCAGATCCAGCAGAGGCTGGAGCCACCGGCCAGGAGGATGCTCTTACAGGAAAGCTCTCAGGAGGCATCCAAAGACAGCTAAGCCCCAAAACACAAGGTGATTAAACCAATTATTTTCTCACATGAACAATGTTACTTCTCTATACATGCCTGGAAATTGCCCAGATGTTTTAGAACATCCACAGAGTTTTCTAAAACATGATGATGTGTGGGACTAATATATCTTAAATATAGTTAAGAATTTGGGAACTGACTGAGAGAGATAGATCCTTAAGAAATGACTTACAGAAGACCACATGACACGGAGATTCCTTGAAACTGTCACTGAAAAACAGCTACATTCCTCCAGAAGTGCAAGTTACTGCACAAATGACAAAAGAGCTCCCAGCTAATGAGGGAAATGATATGACTGAATTTCCAAGGAGGCTTTACAATGGCTTACAGGAGATCTTTCATTAATATTTATCTCCGTGACTCAACTCTGACAACCATTATTTCCTCAGGTTCTAGCTAAAATGGAGATTCTTTCAGATGGTATCCTGCTGTATTCACAGCACTGTGACACATAGGGACATGGTTTAGTGTGGACATGGCTGTGCTGGGTTAATGGCTGGACTTGATGGTTTGAGAGGCATTTTCCAGCCTAAATGATTCTATGCTCAGAAAAAAAAAAGGAATCCCACGCAGGTTGTGATGTGTCATAAATTAAAACAACTGATTATATGTAATTCCATACATAATTGTCACATAGGAGAAGTTCTTGACTTTCACTGAGAGGAAATTTTCAGGAATTTGATGGTTATATTTATTGCAGCCAACTTCTCTCTGGCAGCAGAAGTCCATTCCCAGCAACAAGCACCCATTACACACCTCTAATGGGCATCACGAGGAGGATAAGGAATATGTCCAAATATTTCATTAAATTCATTTCTCTCTGCTTGCAGGCATTTCCTTCAGCTGTACAGTTGCTAACATTTAGAAACTAATATCAATGCTTATGCAATTTTAATTTGACTGACATGATGAAAGATAAAAAGTATAATTTATGATACAACAGATTCACACTGTCCTGTGGTCTTTTCCCTTTATCCAGCCACCCTTCAGTTAGGGAGCATTGCAATTCAGTCACCTGCTGTATCAATATCTGGTGAAAGACAATTGCCAGAAGTGATGCTGGTGGGATTTTTGGTCAAAAACTCAATTAGAGGTTGAGCAGGTGCTTTTTTAGTGCCTGTCTTCTGGGGTGCAGTGACCCAGCAGCAGAGTTTTCATGGGTGTAACAGCAAAAACCTCCAAAGGATGAACCAAAAATGCCACACACAACCCCCACCAAAGGGAAAAGAGCTGGATTTCAAACAGCTATTTGCTATGTGGATAAAATTTGTCCTTTATACATTTTTTTGAAATTAAAAGGGTAGGCCACTAGGTATTGCTGGTGATGCTCACCAAACCAAAAAAGCACAGTATTTTTCTCTGGGCAGAGGGAGACTCTCATTTTCGTTTGACTGCTGTTGATAACAACCAGAAAAATGCCTGTCAACCCACCAAAAAATTAATCTCCAGCTGGACAATACTATACAGTTCTTGACAGTTCAGTAAACTGCAAGTGTTGTGGCCTTCACATGACTAAGTCTGCAGCGGGACTGAAATGCAGTTGCATATGAGCCCCAGCGTGAAATTCAGGAGACACTTACAGGGATAAAAGTGATGAGGAATCTTTAAAGATAAATCCAGATTTCATCCAAAGACCAACACAGCTCAAATCCACGCAAAACAATGTCGACCAGTAATTTTACAAGACAAAAAGCACAACGCAAATGACAGAAGAGAACAAAAACCTGAACCACTTCTATGGTGCAGGATGTGCAGAGAGCATTTGCAACACTTCAGGATACCTCTGGCAAGTGGATTAGGAGTTACTGTTTCATGAAGTTCCCTACTACTTCCTCTATCAACCTCTTCTTTTGCTTCTTTATATTTTCGCTGTCCTTTCTCTAGCAGAGGCAGCCATCTATCCACGCACAGAGCCAACACACACAGAGGCACAAAAGCCCTACAGCAGGCCAGGATGCTTTTTCCTCACGTTGTGTACAAAAGCAGCCTTTTATTCACACTGGCATTACAAAGCAATCCAGCATTTAGTTACTCTCTTCCCAGTCCTTTTGTCGTTATAACTTCAGACATGCTGGCTGATGCTGTCGGCTTTAAAGACCCCGTTCCCCAGGTTGTCTGTGTGCAGTTTATAAATCTGCTTTGGATTATATTGATTTACTAATTGACCAAAACACTGGATTATACACTCTGCTGGACACTTTACACATTAAACGGAGTAATTGATCAAGACAGCATGCTCTTTGGGCTGATTTTTGTAGGATTTGATCTTTTCTAGGAATGTACATCATTTCAAGTCAGTCCTTAATAGCAGAAAGAAATAACATAAAAGACAAGAACCAGGGAAAGCCAGTCTTTGGAAGCTGTTATTTGCTACTGGAGGAAGGCTGGCAGAGGCAGCAGCGGGAGCAGGGACCTGACTGGCAGCAGAGACCTGATCAATGCTCGCTATCAGGCAATCAATGGAAATTCATTAGGTTAACACCCTCTGCAGCCCAACAGAGGGGCCTGCAGAGTTCCCCAGGAAACTGAGAAGCAAGCACCTATCCATCAAATCCCTGGAAAGAGCAGTTTATCTTCCATCCCGTTGAATATACATCTGTTATTAATCAATAGCTGTTAGAATTTGTGTCCCCTCTCCTCCCACTTTTACACGAGCTGGCAGCTTTCCTGTGACTG